>VXAA01004096.1:47601-59474 GCA_013399115.1 Anseranas semipalmata | reverse complement strand
ATCCATCCATCAATGGGGTGCAGCACCTAATATGCAGCTAATATGCAGCGTGTCCTTCTCTCTTACTCCCGTGGATCAATGCAAGTTTCTGTTTATTAGTCAGAATAAGGATCATGTCATTAGCAGAAACCATTCATTACAAACAGCCCAGGCATTTGCCTTCCCCGGAATGGTAGATGTTGATTTTTGCTCCAGCTCCAGCAAATTAGTGATTAACTGGAAGCTACTTGGAGTTCTAGTGCCAAAACAAGTAAAAAAAACACCAAAAATGTCTTGTGATCTTTTTTTTCTCTATTCTTTGTTTGGAAGTTGCTCATCCAGTGTAGCTGACACAATTCATTCCAGAACCTTCATTTCTGGCTCTTTTTTCTAGTCACAGGTGAGTGGTATTTGATGTTAGCACCACGGTGCACGTTCCTCCATTCAGTGGGGATAGAGAGTGCTGCCAAAGCAGAGCTGCACCATGGACTTAAACTCAGAAGGAAGTTCAGGTGCATGTCCAATTACCACTGCCAAATGCAAAGCTGCAGGGAGCTGAGCGAAAGGAGATGCATTTTACCGTTCACACCACCACACCATGTTATGCACAAGCCTCCATGACCCCAGTCCCCATTTTTCAGCATATCTGACAGGAGGAATTCCCCATTTTCTTGTTCTCTGGTGGTCTTGTTCTCTCCTGGGTGGAGGGAGGCTGCTCCCCCTCTCCTGGGCATGTCCTCGTGCACCAAATAACTACAGCCCATGCAGGGAAGCACCTGCATTTGCTGGAGTGAGAAGGAGAGGTGGTCAGAGGCTTAACCTTTGGACAGGCAGGAGAGAGGGAGGAAAGCTGCTCTGACTCCTAGAGCAGTTTTTACCAGCCCAGTCTCCAGCCATGTGCTAGTTCAGAAGTCGTGGGAAAGGGAGTCTTGGCTCTGTAATTAATGTCCCGGACAAAAGAATTGTCGAGCTTTGAGGTCACCTCAGATAATTCTTTGTTCCTGTTTGAACTGCAATGTAAATGGTACTCCATCCTGTTCACTGGCTCTGCTTTTGGGCAGGAAATCTTTGCATTTGGTGTAGGAGTAAAGAAGATCAACTAATTTAGGTTGCTTCTAGACTTAATAGGAGGGACAAATGCAGACTGAGGAACAGAAATAGTTTAGCAGGATGCTGATCACCTTTGTGCCACACACTGTTTTGTTACATGATGAACTGTATTTTGTTCATTTCTTTTATAGTCTGGATAATGTGACTGATGGTCAGCTCATTCCACACTCCCAGTCTGGCAGTCTGAGCATCCTTTGTAGGCAGTTTTTGGTTTGCTCTTTTCCTAATCTTTTCTTGTTTAGTTCAATCACTTTTTCCTCCCTTAATCTGAGAAAAGCAAAATTCTCAGTTGGTGCCAATTATATTCAAGAAACCTTTCTTCTAAATAAGCTGTCCTATAAGAAAGCAGTGCTTGTGAGGTGTAGATACAGCTCTTTCAAAGTTGCCAGACAAATTCAGATGGCTGAAACACAAGGGGAGAATTGGGGCCTCAGGAGTATTATTCTTCCCTCTGCCACTGGCTCACTGCTCCTCTCTGGTAAGCAGTCCTTGCCTCGGCTGCTCTCTCAGTGAGGACTCATTTGTCTTCCAGGGGTGTTTTAAGATGTAATGGATGTTTTATTACACAGCACCACAAGCCTTTTGGATGAAAGGACCAATGTAAACTCAAGGAACTGACTAATGAAAAGCATTAATAATAAATGCAATTACAGAGCTTTTGCAATGATTCAACAAGTTCAGAATATTCTTACCATCTGTATTATCAATTTATGATTTTAAAGTGAAGGAAAATAACAGAATTTTTACAGAAAGCCACAAAAGGGATCAGTTCTACATAGTTATTCAAGAAGTAATGATTTCTTCTGAGGAATAACAACAACAACAACAAAAAAGCAAAAACAAAAAACAAAAGCAAAAACAACAACAAATCAAATCCTGGGAGTGTGGCAGAAATGAAGGGAACAAATCTTTAAGACACAGCACAAATTTCTAGGTCTTAAAAAAGCCTCTCAGAAATATGCACAATTTAAGACTGGGGATGGGGGGCATTATAGCTGGTGCTAAAATAGTCAAGATCAGACACAGATTCATGCACTGAATATCACAAGAAAAAATTTCATTAACACTAAAAATAGAACAGCTGAGAAGAAAATGGATGGAATAGCAAAAGGAGATTGTTTCTAATGGAAAATAATAAGAAAATAGGAAAGGTCGTGCAAACCAAACAACACATAATCAGAGAACTTTATATCCCATTTGATTTTCCTCATTGTATTTTTCTTACATACAAATGTTGAACACTCAGCAATATGAACGTGTGCAAGGGTGTTACCCCTCCTTAGAAATCTCTCAGGTGCAGTTTCCTCAACTTTTCCAAGTTATTTCTTCCTCTGAGATAAAGAGGTTTTCATTTTTCTAACCACAATACACATCATGATTCAAGTCTTATTAAGTTAACATCTAACAGTTTCTGATATCAAGAACTGAACAATCAACTGCTCCATTTCTTCTCTATTGCCTTTCCTGACACCATAACCTTACATCTTCTCTGATAAATGAGAGCTCTTTAGAAAATAAGCATACCCCCAACACGGTTTTCTCACAACAAACCACCAAGGTATAAAGTTTTCATACTATATTCCCTGTCTTTCTTGCCAGGGCCAAGCATACACTCTAGATAGATTTTTACCTCTCTTGATGCATCTTGAAAGTGGTAGGAAAATGTAAGAACAAGCACAACCATTAGAGTCCCAATAGCTTAAGTCAGTCCCTATACATTGCAAATAATAAAACAACTGCTTCACTCCAAATTCAGTGCTGCAGTCTTTGACGTCAACAAAAATCTCAATTAAAATTAGAAAAACAGACCTCAGTAGTACTAAACCTTCAGCAGACAATGCTTCTAATCACTAGAAATCCAATGGGTCTTAGCTTAGTTTCTCGAAAAGGTCTAATTTTGCCCTACTTAATACCTGAAAGGCTTTAAAATTAACACCTGCATATAATGACTCTCACAAGATTATACAAAGAGTGGGGATCTGTTGCTTGTATTCAGCTACACAAGTATTCACTGGAGAAACATAAATTGATATGCTTGCTTGATGTTCACAAAGAATTTTGAAGATGAAAAGTATCATTTGCTAAGTATTAAGCTAGTCTGACCATTTTCTCATTACAGCACAGATAGACAATCTGTCAGAACAAGAAAAACGGGACACAAATCTGGTCTGGTGAGGATCCTGTTTTGCCTTTGAAAAGATGTTAAAATAACTGATAGTGTCCATAATAGATAGTTTCAAAGTATTAAGCATTCCTTTGCTCACTGTTTCAAAGGGGTCCCCAAATACCTAGAAATATAGCTATTTTCCTATTCGTGATTGATAGGACAAAGTATTAAAAAGTCTTTTAAAAATATAAATAAAGAAATCTATCCATTTTTTGATTTGCCCTTATCTAAAATTAAAAAAAAAAAAAAATGTTGAGTTCTTTGCATGTCCCCCTGTAATGAAAAACCTCTTATAAAGACTCTGATGTGGAACTGATTTGCATTCTGAATATGCTGAATGGACTACAGAGACTATGGTAACCTTTAGAGAATCTTTGCTATGTTAAAGAAGTTGTTCATATTATATCTTCTGCTACAGAAAATGAAAGGTTGAAAGATGCAAATTCAATGAAACAAACAAACCTTTCATGCTATATTATGAGCTCCAGGTCTCCTGTGCATTTACTAAAATTTCAGTAACTCCTCTTTCAATTTCAAGCACAGTAAATTCAGGCCATTTGACAATGCTTTATCACCATTTTATTTAAGTGTTGCCACATACAGAAACATATGTCAAGGAGAGATGCATCTACAAACACTGTCTTTGAACTTGCTTTCCTCTTCCTTACACCCTCCCCCATGCCATCAAATAGATGACAGTTTTTCATCATTTAAAACTCCCTTAATTTCCAGCCTGGCTAACTGCCTTCTAGCTTGCATGACCATGCGGTATATGCACATTTCCACATTTCTTTAATTCATAAGTTGGAACCCACTGGCCATTTCAAACAGATTTGGCAACGTGGTTGAAGTCTCAAACAAAATTAAGTTCCTACTCACCCCATGAAAGCAAAGAGCTGAGAAAAGAGAAACATCCTCTAAAAACCATGATTAAGAAAATGGGCATAACGTACTCTTTTCTCATATGAAAGACAACAAGCCTTTCTAAAGGCTCAGCCTGCAAGGAAGGTGTCTGTTAGACACCAGAAATCACAAGACTCATCCATAGGAATTCCCACAGCTTCAGTGCTCATAGGGATGTTCATTAGAGGACAATAATCAGAAGATTATTAGAGGACAATCTTCAGAAGCAGAAGAATAGTAATTTGCTAACAATTCCTTATCCCCATCCTGCACCATAATTAAAATGATGTCACTTTTACCCATGCAAGCTGCCCATCTTTCTTTCTTTCCCTTTGTCCTTACACTGACTTTGTCAGTCCTATGTAGCTATGCCATTTACTGAAACCATTCTGCAAAACCACCAAATCCTTGGCTGCTTTGGCCTTTTGTCACCCACTACACAAGTTTCTCCGCAGACCCAAGGTAAAGAGAGCACCCACTGTCACCTGCTATGGAAACACTAGTCTCTTTGGCATATGCTTTGCAGATCTCCAGCTCCAAGGAGCGTTCTACAAGTTGAAGTTTCTCCTCCTGCCTCAGAAGACCAATGCCTGCTTGTGCAAGAGACACATGGCTTCACGCCACCCACCTGCCGTGGTTAGGGCTGCGGTGAAGTTGCAATAGCCCTTTTTCAAAGACACCCAGCAGAGCACTTCCCCAAGCACCCAAATGGACAATCTAGTTATGAGGATTTGCTAACTGGAGGCATGGGTAGGAGCTGGAGATATATATCCACAAGTCTCGCTGTCAGGTGTTGAGGAAAGATGCTTCCAAACCTCCCCTGATTACTGAGAACTGGTCACCAAAAGGGAGAAAATTACATAGTAAATGCACAAGCCTGTAGGTATCTGTGGCTATATTCATTATATTAACAGTTGAAACAAAAGAGGTTGTCTCTACTTTGGGCACTAAACACCCACACCGAAAGCTGAAGTGTAATTCAGGCACCACATTTAAGCTTGTGTGTATTAACCACCTGAAAATAACCTTTATTAAATCTCGGAGGATCCATCTGAACATTCAATGCCCAAGCAACTGATTTAGGGAGGCAGTGTTCACAAAAGTGAGAAACTAGAGCAACTCAATACTATTCATTTGGATTATTTTGTTTAAAGGGTCATTTTTTGCAGAAGAAAATTCCCATTGACAGGAGTGGAAGGGATGGTATCAATACTATTATTGCAGAATTAGAGAAAAGAAAGGGCAGTGAGAGGCCATCCCCTTGCCCAAAGGCATGATCAGCTAGATCTAAACTAATCCCAAACGATGTTTATCTAACCTGTTTTCAGAAACATCCATAACTCCCCAGCAATATAGCTCAGCGCTCATTCTCTCTGCCACTTTCTTCAGAGGTTATTTCTACCTTGCCAGTGAGCTGCAATCCTCCTTGCAGCAGCTGAAGTGGGTGACTTGTTCTCTTCACAGCACGCACCAAGGACGGGCAATTCCCTATGTCCTAGCAGCTGCAAGCTGCATTATGCTTCCCACTTCTCTCTCACAACTGAATAAAAGCTCTACTCTTTCTTCTTTTCTCCAACTACACCTCTCATAATTTCCACTCCTGACCTCTGAACTCTAGTGGCTTGTACCTCTTAAGTGCAGTGTCCAAAACTGGACACAAAACCACATCTTTGGGGCTTGTAAGACTTCTGGTGAAGGATTTAAGAATTTTTTCAGTCATTTCTCTCATTTTTTCAGTCGCTTCATGATGCTGACCTTTTCCACAGCAGATCCCAGCCCAGCCCTGCCCTCTCCCAACCCACCCTCCTCTTTGGGGTAGTGAAAGACTCAATTAAATCCCAGTTTGACCCCCTTTTCCCAGGCTGAACAAACCCAGTTCTCCACACCTCTCTTCTTATGTTACATGCTTCAGGTCTGAGCCCCCCTCTGTGGCTTTCCTCTGGCCTCTCTTAGTCTACCCTCATGCTGGTGGGACTCCACGCTGCACACTCTGTTGCGAATGTGGTCCCATGGGAGACAAATTAAGGGTAATACTCATCTCTCCCAACCTGCTCTCGACCTGCTGGCCATGCTCTTGAGCTGAGAAGTTCAGAAGTGCATGCCACCCTGGGGAGAAACCTGCTGCTCTGGTCCCAGCCCGGGGCTTGCCCTGCTGTTATCTGCAGCCAGCAGCTCCCTCTCGCCCTGAGGGGGCTGCAGGGCGCTGAGTCTTGCCTGCTTTGGGTAGGGGGGTAGAGGGCCTCATTGCCCCTATGGCCCCAAGGCTTGTGGCTCTCTGCCTCTCCGCACTGTCACTGTCTCCTTCAACCCTGTCACTACTCTGTTTTCTCCTTGTTATCCTAATTCCAGACCCTTTTGTTTTCCTCCTTTCTACCCTCCCCAGTTCTCTTTCCCATCCCAGCCCTCCAGGCAAACAACTCAATCCTGCCGCACCAAGTACCTCCAGACTCACGTTTATGACAACCTGTTTTTGGCAGCGGAGACAATAATCCTCTCCCACTGCCCCGCAGGGGACAGGGAGGAGATGCTGTGTGGGCAGGCAACATCGTCCCTTGCTCCCAGCAAAGTCCTACCATGAACCTGTGCCTTGCTGGGTGGGTTACTGTTGTATTTTCCAAAAAGTACCTGGGTCCTTTCTACCACTTTTCTATCGGAAGAAGTATCTGATAGATATTCACAAGCTCATGCCATTCCTCTCCTTCAAGCACAACTTTAAAACTGACTTTGCCATGAAGCTCGTAAGATATATATCAATATATGCTCTGTGGGTGTGCAGAGATGATGAGGAATCACATTTTTCCCTGTCCTTCCCCGTCTATCCATCTGTTATGTCTGTTTTTGAGGTAAGGCTGCAAGCTCTTCAGGGCCAAGACTATCTCATCTCATAGTCTTAGTGTGACAATAACATAAATGATAAGATTAAATATCATATTTCAGCGTTCTTGGAAATCAAATATGAAGGGTCCAGATGGAAGAAAATGCAGCTTGCCAGATTCCCAGTTCATCAACCTCTCACTCAGACCTCTCCTTCAGCTCCCAATTTTTCCAAAATCAGCACAAACCTGCAGTTCGGGTCTTCACTGAAATGACTGGGGCAAGCCCAAACATAGGGCCTGACCAAGACCCCGAGGCCTCCTGACTGTGAAGTACCAAAAGAGCCTGGCTGCTCTGCAGGAGCACTGCCTGGAGTGCCTGCAGGCGGTGGAGACCAGGCAGAGCTGAACTCCAGAAAGCCTTCCATCCCGCTGTAGCACAGACGAGAGTTACTACTTTGATGGAAAGGTATTTCCAAACAAGAATATGTCCTGTAATACAGGAAGCAAGCAAAACAAAAACAAAAACAAACAAACAAACAAACAAACAAAAAGAAGCTTAATTGCTGTTTCCCTGAAAAATGAGCAGAGACCCCACAAGATCCATAAATACTTTCAGTATTGTGACTAATTTACATGGAAAGCAGTCAGACTGCAACCCACAAGGATACTGATTTCAATAGGAATTAGAAGTCAGACACCAAATTACCTTTGAAGACCTGGGCTTTAATTATGACTGTTACGGAAAGCAGCGTAAAACCTTCTGACGAATAGCTAATAGCCAGTAGGGGTTTTGCAGACACTCAGCAATGACTGCCTCTGCTTTGAGGACCACATAATGTAAGACTGGAGAAAAACACAAGCAAAGTAGAAGTTGAACATTATCAGCCTGTATCACTAAGAACAGACGTGCTAAATGTAAACACACTGAAATACTAATTAAAATCCCAGACCCATATCAGCTAGCTAGCGATATCCACATATCCCTAGCATATGAGATCATACATTTTGGGATCAAACCTGATATCCTGCTCAGGTCACAGCAGCTTACGTAGATGCTTTCCCTGTCATCCAGTTTCTCCACCATGTTGGCAATGTCTTTTTGCTTACTGTGAAACTGTGGCAGAGGGTTTAGATCAATGCCACATTACCAGGGCTAAATTAATACATGGAATTCGCATTGTGTCTTAGAAACGACTGAGTGTTGTTTTTGTATTTTAATTTCAGTAAAAACACAGACCAGCAGGAAAAAGAAATCTCTTTTATTATAATAATTTTTTTTATTATAATATTTCACGGTGGGTCATTTACTGTTCATACTTTACAAGAGTTTACACCTCATGGGAGCCTAAGAATTTTGGAATGGAGTCAAAGAGTAATTTCAAGTTGAAAAAATCTGCCGTGCTGCATGTAGTTTTCTATTAGTTTCTTGAAACAGGAAGGAGCAAAATCAGAGTAGTGAGATTAGCCTAAAAAAGGAATCTGAAGATACTATTGTAAACTTATGAAAAGACACTAGCTGCCAGCAAATTTTAGAAAACATCAAGAAGTTTTGTAGATAGTAGGCTTACTAGATACACGACAGCAAATATCATCATGTCTTAGGGTATTAATGCCATCATGTCTTTGCATTACCCTCACAGTCCTGCCAAAGCCTAGAGCATCTTCTTGCTTCTTGTTTAAAACTTCTTTGTAGTTAAGCATTAAAACAGTGGAACTGCCATGTTAGAGCAAAGACTCCATCAAGCCATTTCCATGCTATTAACGTGCCCCCTGACCGGCTTCTTAAGGGAAAATGCGCTAAACAACTACCAGGTCATCTGCTTGCAGGGGAAATTCTCCTTGACTCCTAAATCAATGCAGGTCCCCAAAATATGAGAGTTTCCATCCAATTTAAAAGTGGTTTTTAAGCCTTGCTGTTATAGCTCTGAACACTATAATTAGCTGCATGTACTCGATCAGTTTTGAATCCTACTGGTCCAATCAATCAGACAATCTGCATTTGTTACTGTAGTCTGGTATACATACCTCTCCAGTCTCAAAGTTCTGTCTTAGCTGTCAAAAAACATTTGTGTTTTATATAATTCAGTAGAAAAAATACACAGGTTTTGTTGTGTGAATTTTACACATTTCAGTACTATGATCGCAGCCTTTAAGTCCAAATTGTGCACAGTAAGCAATCTGAACAAATGTCCAAGCTATGTTTTCAGTGGCAGTTGTTGAAAAGAAGGAAACAGAACAATTGCTTTACGGAGGCGTTGCTTCCTTTAATAATTTGTGCCACATAAAGAATACTTTTCACACTAGGTCATTCAAGAGAGCTTTTGGTGGAATGCGATCATTCAGTTTATGCAGCAAAACCAAGCTACCACGATTTAATTCTGCTGTGCGCTCATTTTTTATATTGTATCCCCATTAGTTGTTAAAGCACAGCTCCTGCTAAGCTGAAAGCATAAAAGAGACTCGGATCGCTTCTGAAAAGCTCGAAAATGTTTTATTCATGTATTTATAGCACATACATTGGAGGGAGTATTGCTGGATTCAAAAGAGATTTGAATGGCCCTTCCTAGATGTGATTTTGTTAGTTCAGGGTTTTGGTTGGGCTGGGTAAAATTAACTGTGTTTTTCTTCAGCTCCAGGTCATTCATTATGGACATTTTGATGAAGACTAAACCAGAGCAATTATGCATTCATGAGCAGGAAGCTAAGGGCTTCACTTGGAAAACTGAAGGCTGATAACCAAAGCAAGGATCAAGTATCTTTCCCAAGGCTACCGCATAATGGTGGAAACAACACATCTTAGAGCACATATTGCAGAAAGCCTAGTGCTCTTAAAGTTGCTGCAGATAAAATGAGGGATTTAAAATAGCTAGCTTCTCCATCCTTCGGGGCATGGTAGACCAGTACGGTGCATAGTGCGTAGTGTGTGCTACATAATGAAGGGCTTTGTGCTGCTAACAGGCAGAGCTGACAGATCCAATTTCAAAGTTATCTTTAATGCAAAAACAAGAAATGTTTCCAATTGTGTCTATTACAATACAATTGCTGAATGACAAATTCTGCTACCTAACTCACTTCAGTCATGTACAGGAAATCACATCCCTGTGAAGCCTGAACGCACACAAAATGCAAATCACCCTGAACTGCCTCTAATATATGCACGCTTATATACGTCCTCACTTGCAGATAGAAGGTGTCATTGTGAGCTTTACTGTGGAGCCTGATGTAACCTGAGTGCAGGGAAACGCTGACTTGGGCAGATGCATGACAAAGAGCCGGGCCCTGCAAGTGTTCATTCCCAGGAGTCCTTCCACAGCCCGACCGGCTGCGTAAGAGCTGCTCTCAGGAGAAACAACTCCATGCTAATGAAATTAGCGTGCTCCTATCTCGAGCTGGCTTGAGAGCATTTGCATCGTACGGGCAACCCTAAGTGTCTGAGGGATTAGGCTAAAAGCTGGGAATAGCTTGTCAAAATAGCACTGCGTTCATTTGAAAAGTCTTTTATTGAGACATTAATAACATCACGTCTCCACGTGGACAAAGTGGGGCTATCCTTAGCACAATACAACAGCCCCATGCACGCTGCCTTTTCACATGTGGAGAAAGGCTCACGGCAAACGATTTCATCTTGCTGAAAACAAGGAAGCCACTAGCAGAAGCTTTTGGGTACAGTGCTGTACGTGGCCTGGAATACTTCACCTTGTGGAGGTTTTCGCTGAATGAAAGTTGCTTATTCAAAGTCCCTGCATTTTTCTAAATCAGCTGAAAACTGTGATTTGAAAAAAAAAAAAAAAAGGCTATTCACAATATGATGTTGTGAAGGAAGGAAGAGTAAGCTGCACACAAATTTTAAGTGCTCATTTTAGGTTATTTCTTCAAACAGTAACACTATACTTTATTCAGGATGTATGTGGCTAGCATATTTACAACGAAAGCAGTGCCATGCATCAAACAGTAGAATTGTTTCAGTCATTGCACTATACATTATCCAGCTGGACAGATTTGTGAAAGTGAGAGGCATAGGTGAGAGCTCGTTCCATTTATTAGAGGTGTCATTTTAAAAAATGGGATAGTCATGAAGTAGGTAGGATACACTCTCCTCCCTTGCCTCCCGCCTTCCCATTTTGTTAAATAAATCCATCATGTTCTCTTTCTCCGGGTGGATTTCTTCATCAGTGATTCCATTGTTCTGGGATGGAATGGAATGGAACAAAGGTTACCTGATCATTTTTCTAAATCACTCAGCTGGTCTGGTGAAAACTCGAGAGAGTTTAAATATGCTTAAATGCTATTAAAAAGCAACCTGTCCCTATTAAAAAAAAAAACAAAACAAAAAAACCACCAGTTAAACCAACCATCCTAGTTCATTTAAGCATTTAAATGCTTAACTCCAAGCATATTCCTCTATTTCATCCATTTTACTGATACACTATAGAAAGAAGGCTTGTTTTTGCAGCATTTCTTGTTCTCAGTCTTTGGAATGCTGGTATTTTCAATTGTGTTTTACCAAAAACATACATGGCCAGGTAGTGGTTGATATAATGTTTTATCTTCCTACTTCCTTCTAGAAGCATTTGGAGAAGCTAAGGGAACAATGGGCTCCAGTAGTCTCCGCAGAGCCCAAGATCTGCTCAAATGCTGAGCTTTGATAAAACCATCCTGCTTCTTGGGTTTGTTCAGCCTACTGGAAAAGTAAAGGAACGCAATCAAAGGGCTGCCGCTCTGCTTTCCCTCCTCAGCCTCGGGAGGCCTCTCAGGGGGCCTCTTTCCCACTGAAAAAATGCAGATTGTTATGCAGCTTGTCCGAGTAGCTAGGGGCTTTAAACGCATTGCTCCACATCTAGGGAGTAAAGAAGATCGCGCAGAATAGAGGGTTACTAGAAATGAGCATACCTGAGGGG
>VXAA01004096.1:31126-42330 GCA_013399115.1 Anseranas semipalmata | reverse complement strand
CCACACCTCCGCCCCCGCCCTCCGCCAGTCGCTGCCTCCGCCCGGCACCGCGCTCCTGCGGGCTCCGCTTCCCCTCCCCGCGCCGGGCTGCTCGGCTACCGCTGGGGTCCTGCCGGCGTCTCCACCACACAGCCCCGAGACCTTTGTTTCCCCCGTGTGGGTCCTGCGGGCACAACTGCAGCAGGCGTTGGCGTCTTTGTCTAGCGCCCGCGTCGTGTTCTGGTACCTCAGGGTGCTCAGCACAGCGTGGCAGAGGCTGAGTTGCAACTACTCGAGATAAAATCTTATGTTTATTAAAAAACGTCAAGGTTTTTATTACAAAAAAAAAGAAAAAAATCAAATCATGGGTGAGGGAAGGACAGGTAAAGAAAGCTGTACTTCCAGATGATAGGAACAGTGGGTGAAAGGCTGAGGAGTTAAGGTCCCACCTCTCATCTGCATCTGGTTGAGAGTGCCTTACCACTAGTGCTCAGGCTTCAGACCACAGGTTGCAATTTCAAGCACTCTTTGGATCTAAATATTTTATTATTATCATTATTTCTTAAAGAGCAGAAAACCTGTGTAACAAGTGGAACAGAAGGTTCTTCCAGGTGTAGCCTGCGCTACAGGTTCCAGCTTCTGGCACAGTGAATATCGTAGCTCTATTGTATATCCTCCCTTGGCTGACCGAAGATAGATTCTGTCAGACTGCCTCACAGAATCAGTCAGGTATCTCGGTGTGCAGACAAAAAAATAGCAAAATAGCCTGTGTCCACTTTATAAACTACAAAAGGGGCACTGATGTGCTGATTTCATTGTGACAAATTGGTTACTTCCATTTAAAAGAAGAGGAAGATGCCCGGTTGCCTTTAGTTCAGACTAACCAATGGATTTTAAAATTGGATGTGTTCGTGTTTATCCCAGAACAACATGTGAGAAGGAGATACCCGTGTTCAGCAATACATGACTCATTTGCCATCTCCAGGGCTGGGACTACTCTCCAGGAGCTTCAGAGGCATTGCTAGAACCTGGTCTTGAGGCACTGGAAACGCGGGCGGCTGCGCTGCAGAAACAGATGCTGGGACTTGTGTTAGGCAAAAATATACAATTCTAAAGCCAGTCCCACCTTAATTGTTTTAGAATGCCTGACAAAGCCATAGCCACTTTGTTTTTTCCAGGAATAATGACGTTTTGCAAGCTGTACCGCCTAAGATGCAATCCTTAATCTATACCAAGATGAAAGATCTGAGAGTTACAAGAAGCTTGAAGCACTCCTGGAGTAATGTTTCCCTGGTTTTGGTGCTTGTTTGTTTTTTAAATCCCTGAACATAGTCAGAGTCCAATTCCTAACTATTAGAGGCATAGTCTATACATAGGGTAACTATGGGAAGAGTCATCAAATTGAGGATCTTCTGTTTCTGAGTGTTTGCTGGTTGTCTGCTTAAAGCTGGTTATGAGAAGTTGGCTTTTTGTGATCGTAGAGAGATAATAAAAGAAAAAAGGGAACTGTGATCAACTTAAAATAAAAGAGGGATGACAATGCTCAGAACGTTCGTGTTACTGCTTTTCCTTGCAAACAGTTTGCTTTAGTTGTCACAGTTAAAATGAAACCACAAATGGGAGGGAAGGTCACCTTTTCACTCTGCAGATGTGGGTACCACCACAAAAGGTGAAATTCCCTGTGGGAGAAGTCACATGAATCACAGCAATGAAGAGAGGGCTTAGACTGTTCTGACTCCAGATCCCCATTCTGCCACTGGAGGAGCTGCCAAAGGAATGTAACCCGGCTAGGGCTCTCCGATAGCCACAGCGAAGAATATTCTAGCGTAAAGCAGGCAGAGATGGTTTCCATTATAACCTCTCCCACCTTGTGTGGGATAAAAGGCAATGATACAGCTGTTGCATGTTCCCTTAGGGACCATAGCTGGCTGTTGCAGGTTACAGCAGCAGCTGAGACACTTTAAAACCAAAGCTGGGACAGATGGGAATGATGGAATAACAACCAGATGGCCTTTCCCATTCTCTCTACCCAGTGCATCTTACCTGAGGTCTGGAACCACATCTGTAAAAAGTGAGGCTGGTGCAAGGTTCTTGTAAGGCGACATGAACCTACACAGCATTATATCACTGCTAATTATTATTAGTTAGTATATTGCACGTCTGGCATTTTAACAAATTACACTGAAAATGGGGATATCTTTCTTCTTGCTAAAAATATTATTAAGTCTGTTCCTTTAATAATCTTTTAAATAAAGAAAAATGCAGAGGTTTTAAAATATTTGGCAGAAGTGATAAATTACTAAAATAATGTAACTATGTTAAGGTTATGTTCTGAGGCCAAAAAACACACCTTTCTGAAATATTCCTGAAATACTAATGCAAATAAGGAAATACATTGGCAGCAAGGAAGAAGCATTAAGAATATTTAAGTGCAGGATTTTCATTGAAACTTTTGTCATTGGGAATGGCAATGCCTACATTCCCTTATATTTCTACAGCCAACTCCCCCCATTCAGGAAAGCTGCAATATTCTTGATTCCTCCTGAACACATAAATCATCTGCACACCTAATCCCAAAATCTTTACTTTTTTCATCTGAAGTCTCTAGTCAATTCTGTAAAGGACATATCTGAGCAAGACACCAGGACCCAATATGTGAATATTTCTACAGAGACAAGAAACACCGTAATTGCATTTAGAACTGTACGAAGTGAAGCACTGCTATCTGGTGGCCAATAGGCACTTCTGATTTTTTTTTTTCTCAGAAAAGACGTTATACTCTCTCAAAACAATCAAACATCCTTTAATAGCTGTGTGTTTTAAAAGTTTTCATGATGCTGGCATATGTTGTTAAATATCATTGTTAAATCCCCATTGTTCTGCTTCCTTTGTTTTTCTAGGTTGGAACAGCACTCAGCATCTCTCCCAGTTAAATACATAATATTTGATGAGAAAGCTTAACAAGAGAAGGGCTAAAACTACTTCACTCTCTTGGGTTAAATGTAAGTTAATTTGTATATTCCTCTGGTGAATTTTAAGTAGATTCAGCTTTGCAATAAACAATTCACAATCTAGTGAAGAGAAGCAAAACTTGTGTTGCTTTGTATAATACATTAGCAAACAGGATTGGCTGAAATGACTGCAGAAAAAAATAGTCATCTATAAAAGGAAGCAGAGAAGTAGTCTCTGAGACCTATAACTAATGTATTTAAATTTGGATAAGCTTTAGCAAAATAAGTGTAGTCAGAGCACTGGCTGGAATTCATGAGAATTAATTTTGACTTAACCATTAATTTACTCTTGCCTTTATCTGTCAGTCTCGATCCATTTAAACTTAAATATTTTAGGAGC
Source organism: Anseranas semipalmata (assembly GCA_013399115.1). Classification (NCBI taxonomy): domain Eukaryota; kingdom Metazoa; phylum Chordata; class Aves; order Anseriformes; family Anseranatidae; genus Anseranas; species Anseranas semipalmata. The sequence continues at coordinate 39,000 of VXAA01004096.1, read as the reverse complement.
ATCAATTGCCAATGAGAATCACCAGATCCTGTGCTCCTAACCAGCTCTTCACTGTCCTTGGCTGTGTATAGACTGAAACTTTCTACACACTGTGGCACATCCCAGGGTCTTCATCCATTTTAAGCTCATGCCAGAGAGCACTGCAGCTCTCAGAACTCACTCAACTATATTATGAGTTACTTTAGTTAATCCCTGACTGTGAGCAGGTTATGCGTTTATATGTTAGATCTTGACCTTTTTACAAAGCAGAGCTTTGAAGAGAGAAATCCAGCTTTCCAGTGTGCACTGTCTAGCCTGCATATGCTGATGTATGCTGACATCCTCTGGTGATAAGTTTCTTTGATGTCCATTTTTGCCGTAAGGATTTTGCCTTGAGAAACTCGCAGGTCAATATTTTCTAATATATAGGAACACTATCTTTTCATAAGCGAGGATGGCTCTTCTCTTGCTGCTTGTTAGTGGGAAGGACTTGTCTTGCAGGAGCATCAAGGCTCCAGCCACATAATCAAAACTTCCCAGCTTTTTTGAAGCATCCTTCACTGGCATTGCAGAACAAGACTGAAATACTGATGGGAGCTGGCTGGCTGAAACTGATTTTAGACATCTGGATCATGCAGTTTGGCACATATCTTGGTTAAGCACTTGGAATATATTTTGAGGATTACATTCTCTCTTCCAGTGTAGGGTTTATATTCATTTTTTGTTAGTAGAGTTTTTAATGGAAGACAGGGTTGGTGGAATAGTAAATCTCAATTTGGTATTAAATGAGGATTGGATTCAACTATACATGTCTTGAGACATGGGCCTTGCTGCCGTGATTCAGTCCATCACTATACCAGGATTCCAGCATGGTTTCTCTCCTATGTCAATCTGAGGCAAAAAAAAAAAATGAAATTAAAAAAAAAAATCAGGCCACTTAATTAGAGGTATATAGTTATGGAAGTAGCAAAGCTATGATTTCCAGCCCTGGAATCATAAGCCTGGAAGTTTGTCCAGAAGTGACATTGTGATTCTGGAAATATTCTCAACAAGAAATGCTGAGAATAAGAATTGCTGTCTGTCCTGGTTTCAGCTGGGATATTCTTGTTGAGAATATACCAATGGATCGTTTGATTTCCCAGTCAACTTCAAGGGATGGTGTCAGCTTACATAACACAGTCTGGCTTCAGATCTGTTCGAAAGCACACCTTTCTCCCTAAGTCAAATAAACTCTTGGGTGACACTAATACAAACAAATTAAACAGCAGCAGAGCCTGTTCTTTGGCCTTCGGGCCAACTGGCACGTCTAGCCACATCCATGCTATGAAACTCTCCTAGCCTCCAGAAAAGGATGCTGAATCTAAACTGCCTGTTGGAAGGCAGCTGTCCCTGAATCATGCTCAGGAATTGTTTGGTGCCATGTTACTAGATATGGGACAAAACCAAGCCAGGGCTTTCCTTTAGCTGATGAGGCTTAATGTCAGATACCATGTCTATAGACATGAAGAGGTAAAAAGGATCAAAAGTCATTTTCTCCATCTTCTGATCTGAGGTTAAGTTTAAACGTAATTCTCAGAAAAAAAATCAGTGAAGGGTATTCCACAGTCCATAGGTCCCCTCTTTCTTTGCTAAACTATCTTTACAGAAAATGTCTCTTAATAGATAGTTGTCTTCGCTGCAAATTTGAAGTAACAATTTGTTATGTCACCATGGTAAAGCACACATAATAATGATGGTCAAATTTATAACAAACTGTTTTATCAATTGAAAACATATCGAGCACCTTGCATTGAAAGGAGGAAGGAAGGTTCACCTTAGAGCAGCCATCTACATCTAAGTGGGTCTCCCTGGAAACCCTTGATAGGTGGTGGAGAGAAATGATGTAATTTATCTCATTCCAACATAGATATCTGAAACAGATGAACCACATCTGGAGGTTCCTACATCACTATCAAAGCTGCCTAGATGATTAGTTCAGACATTTGCCACTACATTTGTTCCCTATTTTGAGGAACAGGTCCAGTTCCTTAACCTTTCTTCACAGGATTTCTAAACCTCATGCATTTTAGTTGCTTTCCTTCGCACTCTCTCAAATCCATCAGGTGCGGAGAAAGTTGGAGCTGTTTATTTTAGAACACACACACACAAAACAAATATGATTAAAAGGTGCATAAATGAACAAGATCTAGAAGGTAGATCAGCTACCCTCTCCATTTTATCTTAGAAAAAGGGACCAGTTGGGGATTTGAAAAGATGGACTGCTGAATTGTGTATCACTGTTAAGACTACAGGTATACCTCTTTTAGACGGGGAACTCTTTACCACACGGTATCATTAGGCAAGGTGCAGAGAAGGACTGGTCACTTATCAGTGAGAACATCCAGAGTTTAAACAGCCAGTGTTGCAAAGACACACATTCATGGAATATAGATCATCCCAGATTTTCCTACTGTGTGATTTACACAGTCTTTTATAACTCTGGACCTGGACACCATGAAAGGACAAAATGGCTTTGACTCCAAACAATATGATTATTCTGTCATTCCATCCATCCCTATTGCACCTTTATTTATATTATTTCCCTTTTTTTATATATCAAAAGTGTATTGCAGCCTACAGATACATTTCTCTTTCCTGATGCAGTAATGTTTACAAATGCTAATCAAATTAACGTTGTCCCTGAGTCACAATGGAAGCTGAAGTACTTTGAACAATTTTTTTTTCTGCTTTTAAAAGCAAACCCAACACAAAACATTAAAAAAAAAAAAAAAGGAAAAAAAAAAAAGAAACTTCAATTGTACACAGATGGACGAACAATCTAAAATCCCTCATTGGAAATTAATTATGTTAGACTTGAACATGCATACATCTTGAATTAGTTGCTATCAATTAGAGAAGAGAACATTATATTCTAAGTAGTAAAGCCATTAATCTGAGGAGAATACGCAGGAAACAGAAGTAAACAAATAATTCAAACTAATTAACATTTGCTCATGAAATATGTAGTTGTTATGGCTAATAAGTACGTTTCAAATAACAAATGCTTAATTGGTTACTTTTTCTTTTTATTGCATTTGCCACCTGCTGTTAGCAGGAGCTAGATAAATCCTAGAGCAGCAACAAGAGCCGGCAGGACCTGAACATGTTCACTACAGAATGAATGAAAGTCTGAAAGCCTGTGTTAGAAAACAGTACATTAACTTTTGCTCCAAAAACAAAGACATTATATTTTATATAATTAGCAGACAAGGAAATGAGGGGAAAACAACAACAACAACAACAACAAAAGTCGACACCCAAATCTTATTGCAAATCTCTCACCATACTGGGGAGTTGAAAAATTAGCAGTGGAACTGTGGAGCCTTTAACCTCTGAGTAACTGGAGTAACAGTACCAGGCTGACTGATGGAAGTTACTATTTTCCTCCCATATACTTATCCACTGGTGTAACACTGATTTTCACTGTCAAGAAGACTACTAATTTCTGGTTTAGGTGGGTCTCCATGGCCAGATTTATTAGGATGGCCTCTATCAGCTTCTTTAGCAGTGGTCAGAGCAGTCTGCACTGCATACCCCTGTTTTCTTTCTGATTATGGCTCAATGTGGCATTCAATTGTAAAAGAGACAATTGTATGGCTGACAAAAGCCAAATTAGTCAGGTAGTGAAAAGGATGAACAAAAAAAGAAAAAGAAAAAAAAAAGAATGTTACTTTAGCAAGTGGCTATATCTCCACCACTTAAAGAAATGTAAAACAATACCTGAAAATCATCCACCTTACCTTATTCATCTAATTATCCATCTAAGATGTCTACGATGAGTTTTCAAGGAATAGGTAGGCTGCAAGAAAAGGGAGTCTGTGAGACCTCCTTCACCTCTGGAAAGGGATTCTGTGTGCAGGATGCCAAAGTCGCTGCAGGAAAAAGTGACAGAAATTTGCAACATCATTGTTATTGGAAGAGGTGAAGTGGCAACACAAAGAATTAATTAAAAGAGAGTAATTAAAAGAGAGACAGAGCCAAGTTTCAGTGTACACAGGGGCTGGAGACATGAAAGGGATCCTAAAGAGAAAAAAAAAAAAAAAAAAACAATGTTTCATAGTAAAAATGGCACAGTAGATGACATGGGTAAATGTGTGAGAAAGGGAAAACAGTTTAGAGCAGTGTGCCAACTGGAAAGGCAGCAGTGGAAGGACCAGGAAAAGAGCTTCTGCTGCATGACAGATTAGTTTTCAGGGACGTGCTTTAGAGAATGAGATGGTGAGATTATTTGGACACAGACTGGATGCAAGCAACAAGCTAGAGGAATTGTCTCCAGACTACGGACTATGAAAAGAGAACATCTGAGCAGTTACAGTAGGTATGTGATACTGGAAGAGGTGAATTAGCGGTCAGGGAGATTTATCTCATTATTCAAATGAGTATAGGCAAAGTTAAAGGTGTGCTCACACGGGGACACTCTGTTTTCCCAGGCCATACGCATGTGTAGAACTGTCCAGTCACCTCCTCACTGCACCTTGAAATAAGCAGTGTAATTTAAAGGGTGCGTGGTTCCAGCATGGTAATGCTGAAGATAAATCTGCAGTGACAAGTAATCTGGTGAGATGTGTGCTGTATGGAGAGTTATAGCATTATAGATAATGGTAGAGTTGATAGCTACTAACAGGGCTAGAAAGGCTATACGGTGGTCTGGACGTGATTTTGAGATGCAGTGAGTATCAGCAGATCTACTGCTGTCACTTGACTGACCTTACAGAAAAATAAAGGTAACAAAAAGCCCTAGGCAGTGGAGAAGGATTTCTCAATTTCAGATTCCAACACACAGGTCAAATGATATTAAGAATTTTCTCTCTGAGCTATCAAAACAAGATGACCAATCTCCTTTATGACTGAATGCCACAGAGGGTATATTGAAGTGTACAAAATGAAAACCATAAAGAAGAGAGGAACTGCACTTCCTAGACAAGAGATGACTTTCCACTGAAAAAAAAAAAATGAAGCAATTCTATGAGAATAACCATGGAAAGGAGAATACATCTTGGTCTGACTAACTTCTCACTTGAACTTCCAAAGGTTACATAGACTGCTATTAATCTGCTGGAGGTGAACGATCACTGTTTCTTACCAAAGCTGACATTTTTGACTGTATGTTGCTGAGGTGTCATATGATTTAAAAAACAAACCAAAACAAAAAAAAAAAAATTAAAATCACTCGAAGGCAACTTAAAGAACATACTTGTCTGATATGCGTATGACTAGCACGTTTTGAGAAAAGCTTTTGAGTGTGCAGCCTGAGCTTGTGGGCTCTTTGACAGGGAGCTATTCACTGCCATCTAATGGTAAACTGGAAAAAGAGATAAATTACACTATGGTCTCTACCTAGTCTGAATATTTTGGTTACAATTACGGTTTGATATAATTAAAGTAGGAGTAATGAATATTACCTTCATTTTTGTCTTTTTGGTCATTAAAAAATGCTCTTAATGACCCAGGTTGGGAGTAGCCTAGATGCCACATGGCTGGACTACAAATCTTAAAGATGGGGGCTTTCATGGCTCTTCTTACTCTGTGGCATGGAGGGAGCCAGATGACAAGGAGACCTGTGTGACACTGGAGTTCCTCTATGGCCCAGGGCTGAATGAATCCTGACAAAAACCCTGGTAAGGCCCAGCATTGTGGCAGAGACAAAATATTAACATGATGTATCTTCGTACTAGAACAACTAGAGCTGGACCATGTAGCTGGACTGGGAAGTGAAGCAAGTGTGACAGAGGTGATGTCTCTGTTTGGAGCTGTGCAATGAGGAGATAAATCAGATCCATGATGCCTGCTCATGACAGCCAAGTTACAGTTTCCCTGTGACTGCAGAGGGACCTGTCTGAGGGCAATATAATTAACCTTCTGCAAACTGTTAGGCCTGCAGGAAAGGATACTGAACAGTGATGGATTGCTTTCTGTTTTTGAAAGGGACCACTATTTCACCATATTTGAAAAATACAAAAGAAACACTTTAGGTAAGTTCTTTACCTTGCCTTTCAGTATGAGGATGCAATAAAGATGTATAATGCCAGACTAACCTAGAAAGGTTACTTTTAGCAAACAAAGATATCTTCACTCTTAGCAAAGTTAGAGCATGACTTTAATCCTGTCTGAGGTAAATCACAATCTAAGAGCTCTGAAAAGAGCGGGATGTATGGAAAAGCAGTTTTCTGTTGCTGTTGTTTTTTGTTTGTTTTTGCTTTTGCTTTTGTTTTTATTTGTTTGTTTTGTTTTGTTTTTGTTTTTGTTTTTTCCCAGTAGGGGAGCTGGCATTTCTGCTCAGGGACTCCCCAGTGTTCAGAGGTTCGTTTTCTGTCCTGACTCATGTGCCACTATGAATGCAAGAAAGTGACTTTTACTAACTTTTTTTTTCCTTGATAAGGATGTATGTAAATTTTAAGACATACGGATGAAAAGTATGAAAAAGCTAGCAGCTATATTCCCAACTGAGCTTGGTCAGAATCTCACAGACTGGGCACTGGAATATTCGAAATATAAAAAGACATGAAGATGTTTGCAGCTTCCTTTCCAACGAGGTTTTCAAGGAGGGGAAATAGCTTTGCAAAGGAATTGCTCCATTACAAAATATCCCTGACATAAAAACCTCTCATTCAAATGTTTTATGACAAAGCTTATGCAGGTGTAAAATTAAGCAATGAATTATAATGCCCATGCTAATTGCATAGCTGCTGTGCAGCAGTAGCTCCACAGCCATATCACTTGCCATATTTGCTGGTAATTTTCCAAGGGAGGATTGCTCTGTCAGGTGAGGTGAAGGGCATTTTAAAGTAGAAATTCAAAGCTGAGGAGCTCTTCCATCTGCCAGAATTACCCTGAACCTTGTACAGCACTTTACATCACGGCAGGATGCTGCCAATTTGATGTGGTTGCATTTTTTGTGTGGATATAGAGAATTTCCCAAATGCTGAGCAATCGGCACATTCAGAGCACCAAGAGAGGTGTGACTGGGGCATGGCAGAAAGAAACCTGGCAGAATACAGGAGGAGGGATGGACCTCGCCTAGTTTCTGAGCTAGAAAGAGAAGGGATTATGGATTACCACCAGTAGTAGAGATGTGGAGTGGAAAAGGGATATGCAATGTGAAGGAAAAAAGGGGAAACCCAGGATACAATGTGACTGGGATTGTCATCACGGCCAAGCCTTCCAAATTAATCAGCGGTACAGAGACTTTAGGCATCTGCTGAAAGCATTTCCCCAGTGAGAAATTTCCATTTCCCTTGTTTTCTGGTTTGGGCATGTGGGCAGAGGAGCTGAAAACACACACACTGGCCCTTGGCACCGAGGTCCGTGTGCTTTGGTCTTGTGGTAGCAAAGAGCAGTGCTGGGAATGACAGAAGAGGAAGTGAGTCCAGCATCTTTGGTTTTAAATAGAGAAGTCTCAGAGCAGGAGGAGTGTTGGACTTAAATTAGATAATTTACTTCTCCCCCTTTAGCAATTACCGTAAAGGGAAAGTTAGAGGTATGTAAAATCAAACTGGTATGAAAAGTATGAACATGATTTCTTCTGAGCGCTTTGGCTGTGAGATTTGGAAAACAGCAACGGCAGCGAGGAGGGATTTAGAGAAAGCGGGGGGCTCCCAGCAGCTGGCCGGCCGGCCGGCCAGGTTTCCGGAGAGCCCAGCTCCCTTTTCCTGCCGGCTGAGGAGGGAGCGGAGCCGGGGTGCTCCTCCCGAGGACCCGCGGCTGGCGAGGGGCTGGCGGCGGGGCCGCCTCAGCCCGCAGCTCTCCCGCCTTCCTCGCGGCTGCCGCAGGCCGCGGCTCCCGCACCGGCCTCCTCCGCAGACGCCGCCCGGCGCCGGAGGGCACGGCGGGCGGAGAAGGGCAGAGGCCGCTCCGCT
>VXAA01004096.1:0-30986 GCA_013399115.1 Anseranas semipalmata | reverse complement strand
CCTTAACGCCCGCGGGGGCCCCTCGGAGCCGGACGAGCAGCGGCAGCCGCCCCCCGCCTGCCCTGGGGCCGGTGGCGCGGAGGTGCCCCCCTCGTGCCCGGCGCTGCCCGACAGCTGGCAGCGCGCTTCGGGGCGCGGGTGCCGCCGACCACGTTGAGCCCCGTGCCCAGGGTGCGGGGCCGGTGAGTGAATCCCCGCTGTGCGTGGAGCGTTTGTAACGGGAGGAAGCCACCCTTCGCGGTCCGGCCCTGCCTTCGGGCATTTCCCTCAGCGGCCCGCCATAGGCACTGGCCAACGGGGAACAGATTTAGATCGGGCGCTAAAAATAAACAATAAAGGCTGTTTACATGTTCAAATAACTCTTTCAGGAATTTGGCCCCGCGCTGAGAAGGGGTGTAAATCTTCAGTGAGGATTGCGCCGTCCTAAATTTTCAACTGTATCTCATATCGTTTGTATATAAAAAGAAGAGAAAAGCCATGGGGTTGTGGTTACTTTTCCTTGGCCAATAACCAGGCCAATTTCCCACCCATAGCGGAAGACACACAAAAAAACTCATTCAGGTTTCAGCAGAGTTCCCTTGGGTATAGGGAAAACAAACTCCAGTCTCGTGAAATAAACAGGCGTTTGCACTCACCTAAAGCGATGATAAAAACTAATTTTACATCTAGCTAGAAAGAACTGTGAATCAGTTTCTAAGAACCTGTTTTTTGTGGGCATTTCCACCTGCTTATCCCACGTTAGAGGTGGCCCCAGAAAGGTGCAGTACCGGGGAACTTGCACGTGAGACTGTTGTTGCTGGCGTCAGTCCTGTTGCAGCATATAGAGCAGAGTTATTTCTCCTGAACTCTACAGTGATGCTAATTCCCACTTAGAGGGACACGGGGGAGCACTTTGCAGCATTCAGGGGTGTCATCCAGGAGTGTTCGGTCTGAGCAGAGACTGAAGTCCAGAAACTTTCGACTCTTCTGGTTTTATCTGCAGTATCGCACAAGTGGCTTTTACTGAGAACGAGTCGTAATAAATGTACGTCTCCCTTTGCTTTTCATGAAATAGTCAGCTTTGTTTCTTTTACAAATCGTATGTCAGATGGAAATTGTATGTCAGGAAGGAAAATGCCACAAGTATGTTTGGACAGTTAATATTAAACTACAGAAAGAGAACTAAGAACAAAGTATTCCATTGGGGGTTTTAGTGCTGTTTTTCCATCTGATGCTTTAGTGGTTTGTAATGGTGGTCAGGCAGCGTATGAGAAAGGCCTGTACAGGCCTTGCGGTGCCTGTATAGCCATGTGCTTTTAGATGATGTGTTGCTCAATGGGGAACTAGATAACCATCCTTTCGTAGTAACTGTTATGCTGTACCTTGAGAAATCCTTCCCATAGTCAAAGCACTTGCTTGTTTTTACATATGAATGTTTATTTTATTTTAGGGTATGCTATGACTGGCTTCAGACTCCCCATCACTGCTTTTAGAAAACTAAATGTCTGGTTTGGACTGTGGGAGAAATTCCCTTCTAGTAAGCTGTTTCCCTCTTGGAAAAGAAGCATATTCTGTAGCTGTCAAGCAAGCACAGTAGACTACAGAAGATATTTCAGCTTTTCCCCAGTAAAACTCTGTGCACTAAGACTTTCTCCAGAGTATATCTCAGTACTTTCTCTGCGGAACAAAAGTAGCAAAAGTTCTAAAAGGAATAGACAAACCGTACAAGAGGAGGAGGAAGAGGAGGAGGAAGGTGAAGATGAAAGTGATTTAGAAGATAAATTTGAAGATGACCTCGACATAGTAAAAGATTACAAAGATCTTGAAAAAGTAGTGCAGTCTCTTCGATATGATGTGATCATGAAAGCTGGTTTAGACATTGCAAGAAAGTAAGTATGGAAGAAAACCTGCTGATGAGAAAGATGTCATGTATCTAAAAGCTGAGTTTTGATACCCTTTTTTTTCTCTGGAATAACTTAGTATTTTTTTTGTGTGTGTGGCTGTTTTGTCTACCTAAAATAGTTTTTGGATGTATGAGGTGTTCTTGTTTGTTTCAGGCATTTTCTATCAATGATCACTTATTTAAAATGAAAGCACAAAGTGCTGTACTAAGTAATATAAAACGATCTAATTTGAGAGTGAGGGAATAAAATAATATGCTTTTTAATGGTTATAGAAATAGATGATGGTAAGTATAAACTTAATGTACCAGGTCAACCAGGTGTATATGCACTCTGTAAATACGTCACAAAGTATGATCTGATGCAACCTACAGAAGCCTTATATTGCAATGTTGTTAGTAACAGAATATAACTTAATCACTTCTAATGATTAAACCGGCTGGTGTAGCACAGGGGTCATTATTTGTTGGATATTCAGGAGGCAGGTCTTTATAAACAGCTTGTTATTGCTTGTATCTGTGGCACAGAGCACCTACAGTCTACTATTTCATTTAATATCCATGAAAGACTTCTCTACTTCCAGTTCAAGTCTGTCCTATCCTAAAATAAATGTATCCTTTATGTGCAAAGTAGAGTTGTGGAAGTAAGCCTTGCACGCGAATGGTTTTCTTGTGTATCTGCAAAGAAACAGTTGCATTTGTTCTGCTGCATACTGTAAATGCAATAAAACCTTGTTTTTCTTCAGTAAAGTAGAAGATGCATTCTACAATAATGAACTCAGGCTGAATGGAGAAAAACTATGGAAGAAAAGTAGAACTGTAAGACTTTTTCAAATTTAAATATTTTAATACAGTACAAGAAAATAACTAAGGCGTGACCTCTTCTTCTCCCTCCTTTTACTTGGGTCGAAGAGGTAACCACTAAATTGCTCTGCAAACGTGAATGGCATTGCTAACACCACTTCCAGCTCTGTGTGTGTGTGTGTGACTGTGATTCCCTGGGTAAGACACTGTTCCCTAAGGCAGACAGGAGACTGGTGGTATTAAAAACTATGGCTGAAAGCAAGGAGAAAGCAGGTGGCAGCAACGACGGATTTTTGTAAGTTGCTGAAGGAAGTGATGATACATATGAGGTTGATGGAGTAGGAATGGTTAAATTTTGAGATATCGGTGGAGCCAGGCATATGATTAAAGAAAAATAGAAAGTTTGATGACAGAAAGGAGTTGAAACTGGGGTAGCTGAGGAAAGGTTATTTTGTCTGTAACAGAGCACAGAAGAGCCAAAAGGGTTGCAGGCCCAGCTGATCATATTCCTTCACAACAGAGCTCACCCAAATGGTGACAAACGTACCTCTACACACCCTTTATGTGAGGATGATCCTAGATGGCAGTTACTGTGGTTGAAAGGCAATAAGAAGATAAGTTTTAAATTCCTGACCCTTAAAGTTAGGGCTAGTTTTTGAGAGGCATGCTGCTTTTGTGGAATTTGAAAGTAGCACAAATAGTTGACCAGCACTCTGTCCTTTAAAATGGTTTAAGGTGTTTTAAAGGAAGGAGAGAGAATTTTGCATTTTGCTGGTTTGTGTCTGTGTTGATAGAAAAAGATTGGCAGGAAACACCATTCAGTAAAAATAAATTTAAAAAAGTCACTACATTACACCTTTTTCAGCTAGGTGTCAGCTGTAAATCAGGAAAGGCGAAGCTCTTGGCAGAGAAGGTCACGAGGAGACATTTAATTGCTTATTGCCAGGGCCTTCCTAGAAGCCTGAGGATCTATCATGGCTCTAGTATAGCATTCCTTCCTCCTCACCTATAAGGTTAAGACTATTAAATGGAAAGAAAGGAACAAAATTAAAATTGCACACAGAATGTGTATGATCACTCATGTTCTCTTTCTGTTTCCAGGTGAAAATTGGTGACACGCTGGATCTCTTAGTAGGTGAAGATAAAGAAACAGGAACTGCTGTAGTTATGCGAGTAGTCTTAAAAAAAGTATCTAACAAGACTGAAAGTGAAAAATACAAAGTAATTTTGAGGCGTTGGAAAAACTTAAAGGTGCCTAAACAGGATGTACTTAAGTAACAAGGGGTTGCACGTGACAGCATGAGATTTTTTTGCAGAAAACCATATCATTTGTTGTTAAATATGAATTTTGGTTAAACAGAATTACAGTACCCTTTTTTAAGGGATTGCATTAGAATGTTATCTCCCTCTGCTGTGTACATCAATATTCCTGCGATAAAAGCCTGTCACTTTTTGCTGTTAGTTTTCTTTCATGATATTGTGGGATAAAACACCCAGCCCTTTTATTTTCAGGCAGTTTCCTTACAGATATTATAAATAATGAATCAATAAAGACTAATTTGATCACTGTTTAATTGCTGTCTAGTTCTGTTAATCAGGTTATATTAAAGCTGACACCACAACAAGCAGAACTGCTTTCTTAGCCATATCTCTAGAGTCATTAAATAGTTTGGATAAATATATATATATATATATATGTAAAATTTCTTCATTTTTTAATTATTGGTTTGATCCTGGTTAACAATACCAACTTTTTGCTTCTATACACTGCCGCTATACCAAGAATTCAAAATAATATTGATTGCAGCTGCGTATTTTTAAGCAGGAATCTTCACAGTGACAGAGGATTAATCAAGGCAGAGTTGCTCTCTTCCCTTGTAGAGAAGGCGGCTCAGGGAGGAGACACGTAGTGCTAATTTTCACCATTCAAGTAACCATGCAGAGGGAAAATGGAATCTCAGTTTCTGTCACATAGTCATTTCAGCATGGCATTTAAAGATGTATTTATTACTTAGGTGGCTGTAGAGCTCTGAGCAAAGATCAGATAATACTGCGATTAAAAGCTTATGTCTGTATCACTACAGGAAAATACTGTCTCTAAGGGCAGGCATCTTGAGTAATCACCCACACTTGTAATGCTGAACATATGCTTCTTCCAACAGAAACAACTTATTCAATGAGCTGTGGTGCAGACAGAATTTTTATTCTGTTTATATGTGCTTAACATCCACACACAGGTGTGTGTATACAGGAAAGCTGGCCAGCAGGAGCAGGTAGCTACCGTTCTTCCAGTCCACAGCCTGCTCCCTACCTAGTCAGAAGAACCCAGAGGGAAGAAGATAGCCCAGAACAGGCAGCAGCAGCATACGCCAGGCCACTTTTCTTTGGATGTTCCTGAAATCTAAGTGGGCAGGCAAAATATCATTGCTCACAAGGCAAACATAACACCTTGGACTATCAGGTACACATTGGTAAAGTAATGACTGGATTATCACTGCATAAAATGTCTCTGGCGTGAGAGGAAGCGATGGTGCTCACCTCGCTAGGAGCACATGGGAACTGTTAGGTTCAACTCCCAACAGCAACTCCGTGACTGTGTACAAGCAGGCTGTACCTGCTGCTGTCCGTAGCCTCAGATGTGGCAGCTGCTGATTGCATTATTTGAAGTCATTTCTAGTTTCCTTCAGACAGAACTACAAATCTGTGCTGTTATGGCGAGCTTTTTTATGATTGTGTAGGCGATTAAAGAGGTAGATAGGTGCCTAGTTAATGTTTAAAGCCATAGTGACATTTCAAAAGATTGGTTCTTAACAAGACATGATCCTGGAAAGCTTTCCTTGGGGATTTTGTCGATCCTTAAACTGCAGAACTGATAGGAAGCAGTCATATTCAGCATTACAAGCATCCAGAGGTGAACACGGAAGGCTCTATATTCACTGGGGGCATTTCTGTCTCTGCTGTATTTATTTGTTGCAGCTTGCACCTAGCACTGTGGAAATAAACAGATGAGGTGCATCCTCTGTTCCCCAGTTCCACTTGCCACTGCTATTCTAAAAGTGGCTCCCATCATCTCCAGGGATGCTGAGGGAAATGAGTAGAAAGAAGTGTTATGAGTAACATGTCAGTGAGCTCCAGATGTTGGTCAGCAACCAGTCTTGGTCTGTGAAGTGTTTATCAGTATGTACTGTCACACTGCCTGTGACCTCTGTGAATAGCGGCCTACACACCAGAGCTTACACGGCCAGAATAGGACCCCACATGTAAACCTCAGGAATGCTTTGGAGCTTGGGGTAGCCAAGGTACAGATGTGAAAAAATGAACTTTCTGAAAGGGTCTGTTCCACACAGGATAAAAACGATACTCAGCACTTGTCAGACTATGTCTAGAGAACTGTGTCCAGTTCTGGTCCCCACAATTCGAAAAAGATGCAGACTACAGAGGGTCCACAGGAGGGCTGCAAAGGTGATCAAAGAGCTGGAGAACCTGCCCTATGAGGAAAGGCTGAAGGAGTTAGGCCTTTTCACCCTGGAGAAGAGAAGACCTGGGCGGGGGGCTAACACAGTTTTCCAGTACTTAAAGGATGGCTACAAAGAGGACGGAGGCTCTCTCTGCCCAAGGAGCCACATGGAGAGGACAAGGTTTCATCTTGATATAAGAAATTTTTTACAGTGAGAACAATCAATCACTGGAACAACCTCGCCAGGGATGCGTTGGAGTCCCTGTCACGGAAAGTTTTCATGACACAACTGGACAGGGTGCTGGATAACCTCATCTAGGCTGCCTTCTCCACAGAAGACCTGATGATCTTTCAAGGTCCCTTCCATCCTGGGCTGTTCTATGATTCTATGAATAACAACAACAAAAAAGCCTACACCTGCTCGGCATCCAAGATGGGCAGGGAAGGTTCATTGCTGAAAGCGATTGACATAAGAAAGAACACAGGCAGGGTCATTTCTTGAGTTGGACAGAATATGAATACATTAGGGCAAAACCTTAGATCTGAACTTCTGGAAAAGCCTATTTGGACATGAAGTAGAGAAGAACCCGCAATAAAGACCTAGCTCTCTCCTAGTGATGACTGCCACCAAAAACAGGTCTTCAATGACAAAGATGGAAACAGGCTTTCACCATTTTAAGTGCTGATCCACTAGTCGTATCAGCAAAGGGGGAAGAACGGAAGACTTCCTAATGAGTCTTATGATGGGTAAGAGTACCCTCTTTGGCTTTAGGATTGAGATAGCTGAAGGGAGAACTGTGCCAGTTTGCTTCAGGAAATAAAGCTTCAAGCACAGGCAGGGTGATCTCAGAGGAAAACTATGACAGGAGAAAGGTGAGTAGTCGTTCCGCTTGGCTACATTGATCTGTCCTGGATAAGGATCTCTATTGATCAGGGGTTTTTATTGGGGCCTGGCATTGTTGAGCAGGTTGCTCTAGTTTCTACAGCCTTCAGACATTTAGACTGTGAGCTAAAGAAGGGCAAGGCTTGGTTAATGACTGACCTGAGCACCAGGTGGGCAGATCCAGCATGAGTTCTGGGAGGCGTAGGAACAGGCACACCACAGCCATGCTGCTGGACCTGCAGGGTGTTTTTAGACAAGGTAGGCTCACAGGTAAAACATACATAAACTTAGCCGGAATCAGATGTGTATCTCCCCTTCACTAGCCATGAATTTAAGATGATGAAGTCTAAGTGATAACACATTCAAGTGTATGGTGAGACAGCGTGGAAAAGCGGTAAGAAGTGGTCAAGCAGTTCTAGCAATCAACTGCTTCCCAACACAAAGAATCTGCCACTAATCAAAAACTGAGTGGTGGGAGACAGAAATGCTTTTCCTCCCGCTCAGAGTTCAGGATACAGACAGTGAATTGGGCTTCTATAAGTGATCGCTTCTTCTGTCTTTTGCAAATGCTGTAATGAATTTCCTGCTCCAGGACACGGGCATCTGCCATTTGTAGTCTGGATGGTGGAGGAAGTATGTGAAAGGGCTTCCCTGTGGAGATGCTGGTAGGAGGATCGTATAGGGAGGTTTGGGTAGCTTGAAAAATAACGGATAAGTTCGTTAGGTGATGCCCAGACAACCGTGCTGCCCAAGCCACATCTGCCATCCCCACCTTGCTCCCCAGAAGAATAGGCAATTGTTTTTTTCCATAGGAACAAGAGTAGCACCAAAGTGTTTCTGTGTTGTTGTTGCTGGTTGCTTGCTTTTTTCTGCTGTCATGGCATGTCAGAACACAACAGTTTACCTTCAGCTCCTACGAAATAATCAGTGTTCAATGTGATGGTCAGTCTACCATGGCATGCATGGGGAAAGGGGTGTAAAAGGTGTGTGTGGCAGGGGGAGCAACACAAATCTGAGTACTGCTGAAGCTAAAAAAATCTTCATTTCCAACACTAAGGCATTCAATGCACCTATAGACAAGTACTTCAAGGAAACCTGAGGTTTTTAAATTCTTGGAACAAGGACAGAGCAAGAGAAACAAGGAGTGGCATTACATGACATGAAAACAGACTCCTAGATTTTATACAAGGGATCAAACCTCGGGGGGTAGGATGTGATCCTATTGAGTGACTCATTCCTGCTGCTGACATGTACCTCGGGGTTTTTGTTTCACAGGAGACGTTTGTAGACCTTGCCAACACACTATCTTACGAGTTAACTGAAGTGGTATGTTCCTGAAAGCGTATGATGGAAGGAATAGTTGTCCTTCCAGGGAAGTGAGCTTCATCTCCAAAGCACTAACACGCAACGCTACAAACTGCCTCTGGAAACAAAGACAAACTGATGTTTCACCATAATGAAATTTGTGAAGGAAATTGGGAATGATTATTTGACATTTGTGTGGGTGGGGGAGATATTAGTTAGCTGATCTTCCTCCAGTCTTTGACAATCACCATTTGTTTTGTTTACATCTATTAACACAAATTTTAGCGTGATTGGACACATGGTGATTTTGCCCATTTTTTAACTGAGGGGTTATGCTAGTTTCTTTTTTCTTTTTTAAAGGAAATAAGGAAAACCTAGTTTAAAAAAAAAAAAAAACAGGAAAAACCATCACCACAAGCCCACATTTGTTCTATTCATGTTTATCTTGCTGGGGGAGGAGGGGAAGATGGAACATGGTATTCTCCAGAACAGCTTTATTTCGCTTCTATTCCGCTCTTCCCTTTCCCTAAGAATTAAAGTCCTTTCAGACTGCTGTTAATGAAAGCAAAGTGCTCAGTGGGGACCACGGCCACGTCATGAAACAGATCAGGAAATGGAATAAGCAGTGGCCTGTCCACGTCACAGGCTTTTGCTTATATGGCTGCTAACTAGCAGAGACACCATCTAGAAAATGACGAAAAATAAGAAGGGATATGCTGGATAAAAATAATACAGCGTAGGGGCTAATCTCCTGCCAGTCGGGTGAGGTATAAAGAAAATGTTCTGAATATGATGGGATGTTGATTTTGATAGGATTTTGCTTCCAGCGGTGGGGCCGGCCCAGGGCAGCTGCCCTCAGGCAGCGTTCTGCTGCAGGAGACCACCCCTCAAAGCAGCGCTTAGAGGGGCCGTGACAAAGATAACCATGAGTATTGCGTAGCCTGTAAGAAATTTCTGTAAGAAATTAAGACTGTCACTACCTGTGGGAAGTTTATATGAACGACTTCTATAATGGAGAGGGGAAAGATGAGGGTTTCAAAAGTATTGTCAATATTAAAAGTGTATCTTGATATTTACCAGGACAAGCAATTAGGTAAGAAAGACATATAGATGGGGATTTCTTTCTTTTTCTCAGCCTTTCTTATCACAGACAATCCTAAGAGAGAATTAAGAGATTGCACTAAAACTTCATTTCAGCTATTCGTTTAAACAACTTCAAGCACATTTGATTTTTTTTTTTTAAAGAATGTTAATGAGGTAAAAAAACATACCTGCATTGGTGCCAACTGAATGGCAGTAACAACGGTTAAAAAAAAAAAGTCAAACAGAGCAAGTGAAGAAATTTTGGCAATGACAGTGATGGAGTTTGATTACTCAGGAAAGTCATAGGCTTGAACCTGCCACCACACTTGCTCTCCAATAGATTTTAAATGCAATCAGCTGAAATGGGCAAGGTAAGTAAGAACACCTGTCAATTTATGCTACATCCTCAGTACAGACAAGTTTAAGACATATTGATTTTTTTGGCTGTTTCACATCCCTTTAATCAGTGAAACAAAACCTAAATAAAATAAATTATCAACAAATCCTGCACATTAATCCTACAGCCCCAAGAATCACAGAAAATAATGTTAGCCCCTTCCAGCATGAAATTAGACCTGGTGTGCCTTTGTGGTGTTGAGAGGACACCATTCTGTTTCTCACTATTATAACATAGATACCAAATGATAATTGAAAAAAGAAAAATGTCAGATTAAAAAAAAAAAAACAACATATCTAGAAATACACTACATGCATTCATTTCCTAGAACATGAAACACTTTGGTGGCTGTAGTGCATTAAGCATAACAAAGTGGTTGACTGCAAGTAAAGCTCTTCCTCATTTAAAAACTTGTCAGCTATGTCAGCTGAATACAGTTAATGGGCAATAAACTAATGTGTATCTGATCTCCCTTTTTGACTTCTTGTTTTACATTTTTTACAGAGCTTCTAAGTCAGATTTTAATTTGTGGAGAATGGGAAAGACACAAAAATACAGAACCATGACGTATCACACTTTTTCTTTCAGAAAGCTGTTAGAAGAGAGCTATTCAATGCTTATCCGAAGGTGATATATTTAAACTATAAGTAGACAGAGACGCAACATTCACCTTAGCAGGGTTTACTGACCTGATAGGCAGAAAGTAACATCCATCTATAGGAAGCCAGCGTGGGTATGGCTACTTATGTTCCAGACATTTTAATATCTAGCAATCTTCCTACCATTTTCAAATGGCAAGTTTGCTCTTTTAAACAAAAGAACTCTGAAAGACAGAAGAAAATGGCTGCAGCAAAGCAGGGTATTTTCATTTATGTATTCAGTCTAACTAGCTAAGTTTATCTCTGATCATAGTAACAGACTTTATAGGGAAAAAACCCCACTTGTGTAACTGTAGTCACCAATCACCAGACAACATTCCTCTTGTATGAAAATAATATACCTTTAATTTATTTACAGGACAGACCAACTGGATGAAGTGGCTGTACGTCAGATGCACTGCAAGAGCCTTCTTTAGTGAACTATGTCACTATTCATATGTCTGTATTTTCTTGGTATCAGTCATAAAGCATACAATCAAACAAATCATGAAAGGTCGTGAACAGTGAGATGAAAGGAATGTACATAGCAATTAGACAGAAGTTAAAAGAAAAAACAGTGAGGATCTTTCTATACTCACTTTTGAAAATGCCATTTTAAAAGGTGAAAATCACTTTTTCACTAATTAGTATATAAGATAAATGGACTGATGTTTGACTTATCACGAGAGGGTGATTCAAAATACTGTAAAATGTCAACATATACAGTAAAAGCCAGTATGTCTCAAATTTGCATGCTAGCTAGTAACATCTGTCAATAGTACAAAAGTTTAACATCTATCGACTTCTTTTGGGAGCTTCAACATCACTTAGTGGTAAAACATGCATGACATTAAGATAAGAAAAAATAATTATAAAGAAAACCTGCACTTCACATTTCTTACCTTCTGGTCAGGCATTCACAACACCAAATTAAGAGGCTGTTGATTATTTTCTGTTATTTTATATCTCCCATAAAAGTGCATGTAAAAAAATTCACAGAAGTGCTAGGTAGCATACAATTACAAGAGAAAGTCTTGATTTCTGATACATTCAATTTGCTAAATTTATGCACTAAAATGAAAGATAAGATGCAGACATTGTGGTATCAGTTCTTTATCTTTGGTAAAATGTTTTCTTTTTATTATAGCCATATTTGCTCTGATATCCATTTTGTGCATGGTCTGCTATTATTTAAACCAACAGGAAACATTTAAATGGATATAAACAGTATCAGCGTATTATTTAGTACATTCATGACTTTCTTCACACATTCTTTGAGAATGTTGCTAGCACGTGGGGAAAATGAGCAAATGCTACTACCTATTATGATTTATTCCTGGTTTAACATAATCTACTTTTGCTAATACTTGCCATTAGGAAAAAAAAGTTTTGTTTTGCTTTTTAAAGGGAGGGATCAATATGACTCTAAGAACAATAAATTCTAAAAATCTGAAGTAAAAATATCAAGTATTTTGTACTTTCTTACAAATGCTAAAATAGAAAATTACACTGGAACAGACTTAAAATTTAATACTATGACCCACCTAAGCAAACAACAAAAAAGGACCACAGAGAACATCAACAATTGCTCCAAGGTGTTCCAGCGATGGTCAGTAAGCAATCACTGTCTCTACTGACTTAAAAATGCATGTCTGACTCTCTCTCTCGCAATTTATTTCAGTATCAAAAAGAAAAAAGAAAAAAAGAGGAAAGCTAATTTTAAAGCAGCGCTCTCCAGTGACAAATCATACAGCAGAGTCACATTGGGTTCTGGGTGGTCTTTGTTACACTCGAACATATTAATGATGCAAACTTGACCATATGAACCTAAGTTATACATACACAATTATGTCTCCAAATAGCTACTAATTATACTAAATCAATTTGGCTAAGTGAGGGAGGTCAATATCCCCACACCTGAAAAATCCCGATGGTGCTGCACTGATGCAAACGATGAGTGACATTACCACAGCTCATATGTGGGGACCCTGTAGCACTTAATTCCACCACAGAACCAATCTTTGCATGTACTTTTTATATATGCAATTCAATATTAATACTGGAAACTTTTGGAATCATGATTTCGACAGAGAGTAAGGTCTACATTTTTTCTAAGTTCTTGTTGCTTATTTTGTTTGTTATTGTTGTTGTTGTCTTTGCTATTTTACAAATAGAGTGGCAAGCAGGCAATGGCAATACATTCCACGGGTATAGGCTTGGGTCTGTGCTGCTGGCTTTACTCACACAAGCTGTCCTTAGTCATGCCAGCAGTGACACTGAGCAAAAAATAAAACAGGGGCAGGATCAAGCTTGTGGTGTCAACATAAAAAAACATTCACATTGTGTCCATGCTCACGTCTCAATTCTTCAATAGCTCAATTCTTAGATTTTTTAGAAACAAAACATGGGTAACAGTCAAAAATGGAAATTACACCACTCTGACCCATTCTTTGACACTGTATTACTATTTTCAGTATCTCAGTAACATCAAGAACAAAACAAATGTAAAGCTGCAATTACTGCAGAACCGAAGTCAGACATTCCAATGATCTTCAATGAATATGGCACTTTCAAAACCATTAGACTTGTAAATTTAAATTAAACTTAAATTTCAAACTTCAAATGAACTAACATGACTGTTTGTAAGGGTAAAATGAAAAACTGCCCCTGAAGAGCACAATGATTTTTTTTTAAAAAATCTTTATTATTAGAAAGTGATAAAAAAGGAAGATGCAGAAATGGGGAGTGGAATAATACAGTTCCAATACATGTATGTGCACCAGTGAAAGTCATGCTCTTAACGAGTCATTAATAGCTCTGTCACCAATGACTTGGGATCTTTACCCATGTACAAACGTAGTAAGCCACTTCCCACTGCTGCAGTGCCCACATAGATGCAACACACACGTTAAAACGCAACGAACTTTAGTGCCTAACTGTCCTAGATGCTGGGTAACCCCAGCCCCTGACAGGCCCCTCAGTCTGAAACAAAGCATCATCCTGACAATAATTTAGTGGTCAAAGTCTTAGGAATTTAAAGAGCCTGTCACTTCTTTGCTTTCTTTGCTTTTTTCAGTATATCACACTTTTTTCTGTTAGGACGCCGGCATCTTTCATCAATGCTCGGTATACATTCATAATGCCATACTTCTTCCATTTTCTCCACGGGGTAAACTGCTTCCACGTAATGACGGATCAGTCTCAGTCTGATAGGATCGAGCTGTTTTTTGTTACAAGCACCTGAATGGTTGTATTGCAGTCTGAGATTCTCGGGAGTAAAGAGTTCTGGAAAGAGCCTTACAAGAAGCCTGGCAGCGAAGTTTCCGACTGAAAGGCTCTGCTGTACTATCTCTCTTACCTCCTTATCAGACAGCAAATACAGAGAAGGCACAGGGAAGTCTGGGTTGGGAATAACAAGTTCATCGAGTGGTATCTTGCAAAAATCCTTGCTGCTTCTTTCTGGTGGCAGCGGTGGCCCTTCAAACTCTTCTCGAAACCTTTCGGGGTTTATTGCATAGCTGAGAAATTCCCTCCTGTCGAGCCCCGGCACGTGGACCTTCCGCTGCTGCTGGTATGAGCGTCTTTGCTCCGTGTCTCTTCGCCGACACCTCTCGTCAAGCTTCCCAACAAATTCCAACGTCCACACTCTGTCATTCTTTGCCCTCGGGTACAGTATCTGCACGTAATGTCGAATTAATTTAATTCTAGTGGGATCGAGCTGCTTCTTGCCTAAAGACCCACTACAGTTGTATTGCTTCCGTAAGTTTTCATGAGTAAACAGTTCGGGAAATAAGAGAACAAGCAATCGAGAGGCAAAGTTGCCTATGGAAAGACTGCTTTCGTATATGTTTTTAATCTGTTCTTTGTTCAACAGATAATCTGGGACAGGGACATCAAAATCGGGGGGGGGAAAGTCAAGTTTGTCAAAGTCGATGGGCACAAGCCAGATTTTTTTTGAGCGTCTACCAGGTTTTTCATAGTCAAAACTGTCTTCCACTTTTATGATTGATACATCATCTGGTAAACTAGAAGAATCGTAACAGTCGTCTCTCAACTGATCGCATTCGCTTCCATCCATATACATATTTTCAAGTTCCTCGTTTATTCGCTGAACACACTGCTGCAACCAGGCTTCTTCTTCTTGCATGTCTGGAAAGTAAATTTCAGTGTACCTACGGATTATTTGGAGCCGATGAGGATCCAGCAGTTGCTTCCCGGAGTCTCCGTAGCAACTGTACCTTTCAGCCAATTTTCTGTGGTCAAAGAGCTCTGGAAACAATCTATGTAACAAAAAAACAGAAAATTCCCCTGGAGAAGAAGCTTCATCTAAAAATTCACTGAGATCCTGAGCATCCAGAATGTAATCTGAGGCAATGGCATTACTCCTGTCCAAGGACAAAGCTTCTTCCTGTTCTTTATCGTCCATAAAATGAGAGGATTCTACCTGCTCAGTGTCATAAAAACTGGATGATTGCACACTCTGCTGACTATTTTCCATTTCCCTTTGAGCCCAAAATCTATTGAAAAAATCATTGACTTGAGGCAAACACTCCACCTGCCACACAGCTGTATTCTTCACAGAAGGATAACAAACTTCCACGTAGTTACGGATAAGCTGCAGATGAAGAGATTCAAGTTTCCTTTTGTTAAGAAAGCCACACGCGCTGCAGTTTCTGTTGAACTCGTCGTCGCTGAAGAGCTCTGGGAAGAGCTGTACCAGTAACCGGCAAGCTAGGTCTCCACCCGACGTGCTTTGATCCATGATTTGTTTGAGCTCTGCAGAAGTCAGCATGTACTCAGGGGGGGGCTTGAAATCTGCAACGGACTCCACTGGACTGACTTGCTTTTTAATTCTGCTCACCTCCAGAGACAGCAGGTCAACTTTACTGTGAAGCTGAGTCATATTGGAATTGAGGGTGTTCAGCGTGTAAAACATTTTCTGTATCAAAGAATATATATTTGGGTCAGACTCTACAGCGGCAGCAGCCGCAGCGATGGCTGCAGCAGAGTCCCTTTTGCGTTGGTCATTCAAAGTCCGAAGATGCGAGGGACTGCTGGGATTGATTTTTTCATACATGTCGTAAGAGGCAAACTGCTCCGCTCCAGGTGGGTTCTTCTTCTCTGTAATTTTGTGTGAGATGCCATAGAGAGGTTTCTTGTAAGATGAAGTGGTTATGTCACTGAAGGGTTCTTCTTCACAGAGCCACGTTATATTAGGATTCTTGTTCTTGCTTGGCTGCTCTGTATTTACCTGAGTGGGTGAGCCAGTGTCTCTGTTCTTCATGTTTGAATTGGGGCCCTTTGAATGAATAAATATTGTATTAGTAAGACTGCCTTACAAATATTAGCTATAGATGTGTGTCCCTGAAGCAGGCATTGTTACATAAAAATGCTAGGTCAGATTCTCTCCAGAGGACTCAGCTGTGTTACATACATCAAATTAATAAATTCACTAGAAAAATAAATCAACAAAAATATGGTAAAGTATTATTTACGTGGGTTTTTTTTGTTTTTTGTTTTTGGTCTTGGCTCATAGCTTTCTCCATAAGATAGAAACTCAATTATAATCCTTAGCGCTCTTTACCCAGAGAGCACTAATACTCTCCCAAATTAAGTATCATTATGCTCCACCTTGTGTATAAGGATCTTGAGCTGTAGAGAACTTGGGTGGCAACAAGTCAGCAGGAGAGCCAAGAATAGAATCTAGATTTTCTGACTCCTCATCCTGTGACCTTGCCACTGCCTCCACGACCTGCATTTAATGTTCCTAGCACTCCCTTTAGGTTTGCTTTTGAAAATAACCCAAAGGCTATACCACAAAGGCACCAAAATTACAATTATTCTCTTCTTTCTGATGTGAAAAGCTTATATAGTTGTTTTTTAATCTTTACAATGGTGTACAACTCTTAAAAAAGTTCTAAGAACGAGTGCAATTTTAAAAATTATTTTATCCAAATAATAAAAATATATTAAAAAGTGAATATTATCTTGATATTGCCTTTTTAAAAAGGGAAGCTCAATTAAGACTTCTTTATTTCTGAAACACAGAGAAGTTTAGATGCATGGGTTTCCAATATTCTAAATAACTTTTATAAAAAACAGAATGAGCTCTTAAGAAATTCATGTTCTTGATCATTTCTAACTCTTCTTCATTGTTTGAAATCTGAAGCAAACATTTTCATCAACTCGCAGTAAATATGCAGGGCTTGGGGAGGTTTTTTTTCTGTTTTTTTCTTTTTTTTCTTTTGCAAACACATGGATATTGCAAATAATTCTTATGAAGTTAAGTAGATACAACAAAATCAAAATTCAACATACAGAATCCAAACATGAGAAAACATTCACAGATTTTAGAAAAGACTGTACTGAAACATTTTGGCTTGGCTTGTTCCACAGAACATTAATTAGATTTAAAAAAAAAATACAGAATTTGCATTCAAGTATTAAAACAAATGGAACACAGACTTGAGGTCTGAGCTGAGAGCCTAAGCAATGTGAAATGCTAGCAAAGACCCCACTACACCCTACAACGAGGAACATGACTTAAGGTTCCTTTCTGAAAAACGGAACTGTAACACTCATGAAATTAATCCCGTCCCTACGTGTCCTCATATTTGGCAGCTGCTTACTCCAGTGACAAACTGAATCTAATTACTTTTCAATTTCTAAAGCGATGCATGCTCAAGCAGAACAAGCTGTTTTTCACTCCAAGTTTAGGAACCAGCAGACCCAATCAAATTGGAGTTGTGTTTCCAAATTCTGCTCTCATTCACATCACACAGCCCTACACATGAAAACTGTCTGTGTGGATGGACAGACGATAAATGAAAGCGTAATGTAAAGGAAATGTATTTTGCAGAGCACAGAATCCTTTGCAGTGGTGGTGCTCAGGACACCTGACTTTCAGGTCCCATTTAGAAGACTGTCTCTCCAGTCCCACTCGCATTAGAGCACATTTGTTCTGGGGACAGCAAGAAACCACAACTGTGGACCACCACCAGCGACTGAAGCGTGGCTTTTACACCCGCAAGTGGTATGATATACCCTACCTAAATCAGCTTGTTGTGACCTGTAACATACTAAAACGCAAGAGGCTGAACTGTGAGTTGGCACAGATGCCCTGTACTTGTCAGTGGAGAAACAGAGGTGTTTCCAGACGGTAATTTAGCTCTCCCAAGCAGGCATCACCTGAAAGCAGGTCCTGACAATCTCCTTGGACGGTAGAGACCCCTGGGTAGCTCTGCTCCCTAGTCAGACACCCAGTCTGAGCTACAAACTTCTTTTACCATTTTATATCAAAAGAACAAAACAAAACTCCAATTCTGGAGAATACATTTCTTCAATATAAAATGAAATCTGTTACCTAAGTAGTTAGCCTTTTCTGCTAACATTCCTGTTTACAGAGGATATTCCAAATATTCAATCACATACAGAGCATGATTCATTCAATTCTGTCTTTACTAAATAGCTTGCCAAGGTCACCAACGGTCTGTTAGTTCTCTGCATAACTCCTGCTGTTTTTTTTCCTATTTAATTATACAATAAAACTTGGCACCTTCTATTAACGCACACCTCATACACAGAATAAAGTGATATTAAAATGTGTATTAAACGGCACGCGTTGTATCGTATCTTATTGCACTCTGAAAGCGAATATTCTGAAAGGCTGCATTCTCAGATCTGGACGCGGTGCTCTGGAGGAAAGGCAGCGTTCATGCCAAGAACCACGGCCGACCTCTGCTGCGACGGCCGCAGAACTCCAGCCCTTTCCCTAACGCAGCTCACAGCGTTTGGATCTGGCTACAGGAGGGATTTGGGTATCTGCATTTCAGAAACACACAGTCAATGTTCGACTAACAGATGCCAACACATTTGGGCCTACATTTAAGCATTTTCTATTTCAGAAGCATTCTTGTCGTCTTTCCCTTTTGCTTTCAATTATCGTGTCTTTATACAGTTTCCATCTGGGAACAGCACTATTCACAGCATAAATATGGGGCTTTTGGTCAATTCTCCAATTACCCTAGTATTTAATATTTTTTAATTAATTGCCTGTAATTTTTAAAGACACTGATCCTTAGTGCCTTAAGTGTCATTAGTGCATTTCAGAAAATACTACTCCCATTTAAGATGATCAGTTTTAATGTACTGTCAAAAAACAAGCAAAGAGATTTTTTATATGATTCAATATACATAATACAGTGCTGCTTTACATATTACATTTGCATTGTAATACAAACAAAATGCAGCATTTTGGTAAACATTGACTGATATCATTCATTGTGAAATAATTTTTTCTGTTTTCTCTTGGAGTCCTAAGCCAAGTTTTAAAAGTTGTTTAGTTATTGCTCTCCTCAATGTTAAAGTCCAGGTAATTTATGAGCTTTATCATGCTTTATACACAAAGTCTTACTATCTGTAAGAACAAAGAACATAATATTCTAGCATATGAATAAAGAAGAATAAATATATATGAGCGAGAAACATATAAAACAATTCTATCAAATACATGTGAACTCGGAAATGTCTTGTGCAGAAATTTTAAAATTTACATTCTCCTACACGGGATTTTTAAAAATTATTTTTAAGGAATTTAGGAAAAAAAAATCTGGTTTTGAAATGACGATCAGAATAATTTAAAAAAAAGTTAAATGTCTTCTCACAGAAGTCATTTAGTAATACAATCACCAGACCAATAGTAAAATTATATAATATAAAAAGTACAGCTCTAATTATATCCTACATAGATGCCTATGTGATATGTAGTAAAAATACACTATAAGCACAACATTCTCCAAAATATCTTGTTATCTGTTTAAACAGAAATAGTTAATGAAGTCATCAACTGAAACAAAATATTGGTACTAGAAAAGCAGTGCACTTTAAAAATGTTGTTAGGATTGAGGACTATTTCTGGTTGGTAATTTAACTAAACATGCTGATTCACTGGGGTCAGTCAAGAATGATTTTTCAACATTGTTACTGGGTCACTTTCTGATATAATAAATCCAAGGTTATAACTCATTTCAAATAGATTTTTAAAAAGTATTAAAGGCAAACAGCTAACAGTGAAATACAAAGAAAGCATAGTTCAGAGACCATTATGTAGCTCTTTAAAGATTTTGAATGTAAGTAAAATAATTGTAAAAAGAAAAACAGAAAGGAAAAAAGAAAGAAACAGTGTTATAAGATTAAAACCTACCTACCACAGGCACTCAGGAAAAAAAACAGAGCCCCGAGAAGTCAGAGAGATGACAGTCAAGAAAAACAAGTATGAAGAGCTATGGCTAGAAAGGAGAAATGAAATGCACAAATACAACATGGAATAACTGGCTAAGTAGCAGAACAGCAGAAAAGGATATGTGCATTAGAGTAGGTCATAAACTAAATATAACCCAGGGCTTGAAGTTATTCAAAAGAGGATGAATTTGAATCTAGGTTATTTTAATAAAGTGCTGAGTGTGAAAAACAGGAGGTCATTATACTGCTCCAGAGGGTGTTAGGAGAGATGTGACTATCCAACACTGAACACTACCCTTTTGGGAATCTCAAAGAGAACAACAAAAATAAGGCGACTCCTGAAGAAGAGCTGAAGAAACAGAATTTTAGTCTAGAAAAGGAAGGGCCAAGGGTGGACGGCATCACACCAATTTTCCCATGTGCAGAAGACTTTTTCTTAGGAACAGATGGTCACTGCTCTCCCTACTGGAAAGAACAAGGACAAAGAGAAACCTGCTCAGTTTCAACAAAGACTAATGAAAACATCTCCAGTCACTAGGGAGGTGAAACATTAGAAGGGGATAACTGAATAGATTTGGAATCTCCTCGGCTGGACAAACGTCGGGATTGTCACAACTGGGATGCTGAAGAAGTTGTAATATATTCCATTCTTGGTGTGATGAAGTCTTCTGCATCCCTGCATTTTTATCTTTCAAGTAATACGTAAATTTATACTTGTCTCACTGACATCAAAATCTGTGTCACGGAAGGAAGAGAATTACAGCTCTGATGCTACCACTGAGGATCCAGCTGAAGGACTGTGTGACATGAGAGGGACTGTAATCAGAGTCATACTCAGTTAATCCAAATCCCTACCTGCTCCTACGTTCTCTGAAAAACAACAAATATATACTTCAAATGAATGAATTAACCTCTAAGTGTATTTCACAGATACGATTGCTCCCACGTTAAAGAAATGCCCAGACAAGTATTGTGTGCAAACTGGGTCAAGATCAGCCATATTTGACTCAAACTCATTACTAATGCAAATCTAGTTAAATGACTTGCATTTTGCTTCTAACAGCAATGAATTTAGCCTATAAAATATGAACAGAAAAATCACACAGTCATGTATAGAGAAGTCACCTCTTGTGTAAAGCGTCTTTTCTTCACACTGGGTAAGACATCTTGCTGGCTCCCTGAACCATCACAACCAAGTGAGGTCTGTTTCCGTTTGTTGGAATCCTGTAGGCAAGTAACTGCGCCATCCAGTGAGTGTTTCTCAGAAGATCTGGATGTTACCGAGCAGTCTAGAGCTTCATCTTCATTTTCTGTTTCTACTTTCACAATATTTTTTTTAGGAATTTTTACTGGAAAAAGAGAAGGTTTAGAAAGATAAAGCACTCTCCCCAGAAAACCATGACAGCCTTAATACAATCTTTTGTGTTTTGTTTCTTTGTATGAAAATGTGTTTTGAAGAACATCATTATTTTTTTATGACTTGCACAACAAGCGTATGCTAAGGCCACCCCAAAGTCTAGTTTTTATTATGCCAGGAACCATACAGTCATCCAGTAAATGACAGTTTCTTCCCCGAAGAAGAGTCTAAAGTATAAACAAATAAAGTTACAGGAGGAAGATTTTTTTGGAGGGGGAAGAAGGATGTAGAGCAGAAAACATAATGAGTAAAAAAGATAATGGTGTATTTTAGATAGCTTTTCAAAAACCATTAATGTAATTTGTCCTGATCCAAGTGCATTCTTTATCAGGTTACAAGGCTCCCATTCAACAAACATATTTTCACCTGATCATAAATCACACAACGTATAATATTTTACCTTCGTCATCATCAGTGACTTCAGCTGAATTCATCTTCTATCTCACTAAAGAACAAAACAAAAATACAAAAACAAGTATCAGCATCTTCTGGAATCGGGACACACTCACATCTATTTTTGTAATTACTTTTACTCTACAGCCATTGGGCATTAACAGTCCATGGATAATTTCCTATCTGTACTTTTGTAGCAACTAGCTATTTTCAATAAATTTCATGGCCATCTATAGACCTGCCAACATATAAACTATACTGCAGACAACAAACAACAGCTAGGAATGTATTTAAAACAATGTGTATTTTTTTCTGGTATGGAGAAAGCTGTTTTAACCTTCTTTATAAAGTAACTTGGCAGTATAGAAATGAAAGTTATCTGTATTAAATTCTCCATTCTGTACTAAGTTACCACTTCTTATTACAGTCAAACGTTTTTATATTGTCACTGTGGGTGACCCAATGTCATCGCAGAAGAAAAACTCATCATAAACTGGAATATATATATGCTGGAATAAGTTTTCACTTAAAAATCTTTGATCTTTTGATATAGATTGCATTAATTGGAACAGAACAATCTGTAGATCTGCAGCAACTACTTTTTTTCTTACTGTAAGCCAATAGCCTCTAAATAATGTAAGAATGTTTTTTTGTAAATAAAAACAAATAATCTGTATTATCCTAGCATGATGTTAGCATTACTTCTCATATGCAAGACTCAGTTGTATTTCTGCTTCCGTGAAAACTAATTTGGCAAATTACTTGGGATAAACATCAGCCCGTGGACATGTTCCCCAAAGATATTCTAAATCTTTTGGAGATCTACAAAGCAAACAACCTAATCGGATCTCACTGGCCATTACGAGGTGCACAGCTGCAACCTGACACTCTCAACCGGTAAACTGGTGACTGGAAAACTGTCACACATCACTCCTGCTCATCCACACCCAGCCTCATGTTTACTTGGCCTGATTATTATTACTTTACAGTTTCCACAGATAGATTCCTTCTTCATTCAGTTTTATTTCAACTGTTTGTGTCTATTCTTTAACTAAGGTCTGAAATTTGTCAATGTTACTAGGAAGACAGGTTTGTCTCTGGCTGGAGCAAGTGAATAAAAGCAAACAATCCATCAAAAGTGTACGTACAGCCCATGAGTGGGAATTATAATGAAATCTAAAAGAGAGATTGGAGTGGGAAGGGGGAAGAGGGTCTGTTCTAGAAAAAAAATATTTTTTACCTTATTTTCAAATAGTGTTGAATACTCTTTTTTTTTTAAATAATCACAAATATTGTTAAAAAAAAAAAAAAACAACTCTGCAAACATCTGAATATTGAGTAGCTAAGAATTTATTTTTCTTTGTCACCAACTGATGGCTGCTAATGGTAAGCATGAGATCACATTCCGGGTAAGGTTTTGTACGATTGCACCACAATGGGTAGCACACACATCCAAACAAACGGTGCATGGAGTTCATATCTGCTCCTCCTGGGCCACTCTAGAAGCCAAAAGATCCTCTGACACACTCATCTTCAACATGGCCTTTATATACAGCCTTGTAAAGGGCATCCTTAAGAGGATAACGTGAGATTGTCTTCATCTCATCACCAGAAAAAGTATCCCACAAGTTGTACACAGACCTACTATAAACCCCTCAGATACCTGCTCCTTTTACCCACCATAATCCCCTCTTTTGGGACTTGCATTTATGAATTGATCCACATATAAATTACGCCAGCTTAACAGTACTAAGATCACTTTGCTTAAACGTCTGCAAGCTCTGTAGAGACGTAACAGCATGAACTACAAATGGCCCACACCAACTGCTAAACCACCTGGTAAGAACCGCTGAGGACTAATACCCAGTCTTACTAGCTCAACGGTATTTATGAATTTAGACACAGCCACTGCAGTTCTGTATGAAAAATCCAAAGAAGACAGTGTATTTTGTACAGCACCCTCAAAAAGCTATGTTGGACTTGAAGCAAAGCACATTATAGGAAGCATTCATATTTTGCCCCGATATCCCAGATACACTGACATTCAATTTCTAGACCTTTCTTCCACTTTACTTCACTGTATTAGGCCTAGCTCTAAGGGACATGGTATAAACCAAAATATGGAAGTGGTCAAGAACTGTGATACACAATCTTTTTGTGAGGGCCTGAGCTCACAGCAAGCAAACCAGCCGATACTACTGCCGAGTGCTCTATAACGGAAATCAAAACGCTTAGCTTCTCCAGCCAAATCCTGGACAGCCCTATCAGAGCAAATCACTACTAGCTGGTATACTGGTAAACACAGAGCCAGAAGAAAAGAATATAAAAGCAGTGGCTTTTATACTAAATATTCTGAAACTTTTATATTATATTATAAAAGCAGGAGGGGAAATAAAAACAAAATATTTAGGAGGATATACGGAATTATATTTTTCTTGTAGCTACTACTGTTGCTGCTATTCAAAAAGAAATAATGCTTTAGGAGAATACCTCTAAGAAAATACAAGCAAATTGGAACAAGAAGATAAATGAGGATCTGAATAATCACTATTTAAAGCTGCAAAAAAGTGAAAACTGAAGCAAAGCGCATACCCTGGTTAACAGTTAACTTTCTAAAGGACACAACATTGGGCAGGCCAAACTATCCCCAACTCGGGTCAAATAATATTAAGACAGAACGTTTTGTTCCATGTATTTGAAACATAGTGCCATTACTTATTTTAAAGTTATTTTTTGATTTGAAAACTGCCAGAATTAAATTAGAAGCAGATAGTAAAAAGAGCATCAGCCTTGATGAAGCCTGTAAATACTGCACTTTGTATTTGAGCTCTTGGGTGTCAAACAAAGTATGAGCTCCAACCTCTTCCTTTTTGGAAGCCATAGTAATCTCTCTCTCCTTATCTGTTTTCCTATCTTCTGTGATATGTGTAAGAACTTAGGCATTATGAGAAAATTAAGCAAATGTAGCAACTTGTGTTGAGAGACAGGAGTCAGATGCCCCTGCAATCTCCTGCCACGCAGTCCCATCTGCTCCCCTGCCAGGCATGGGTGCTCACCCCACCCTCCACCGAGCTGTTTCAGCTTGATAAACTGACAGAAAATAATTCACTTCTTTTTCCGCTGGGTTACTTTTCTTCCAATTCAGAGAGGAAAAGGGTAAGGCAAGCAATCAGGCCTGGCTCCACGCACACACCAGCAAGCCAGTGGTGCGGTTCCACCATTTCACCAAACCGCACTCATCATCTCTTCCACACCACCACCTCGCTTCAATTTTGGGGTGCAGTTGACTCATGAGCAAGCAGTGCGAGGACACCGAGATAGCCGTGGGCAACCGCATCACCACTTCCACAGGCGAGGAGGCCCTACGGGGCAGTACGTCGCGCTGGGACGCGGCCGCACGTGCTCGCATCTTGTGAAATGGCGGCCTGGAAGGAGGGCTCCAAATCGTGCCAGCGCCTGCAGGATCGGGTACCTTAACAGCCAGATCTTGACCTTAATGAAGTTGATTGGAGCTGGCTAAGCGCCAGTATGTCTAAATTTTAGCTGAAACTTCTTGTATTTCCACCCGAACTGACCAAAAAAAATCACGTTTTACAAATTATGAACATAAACATAAAAGTTCAAATTTTAGAGTTTTGCCTGTATTTAAATTTGTGAACCGAGTTATTTTTGAAGCCTTTTCTGTAGGTTCCCTGGTGTCTATCTTGTGTATAAAGTTCATTTCCAAAGAATGTGTGAATGGTTTAGAAACACCTAATGCAGCAGGCTTAGAACAGGTAAACTAACACATTTTTTCTCTATGCTTACGGTAAAACACTCAGAAAGAATAACTCTTATAACCCTGATTATGGATTGTACACCTCTGAACACAAGAAGTGAAATGAATAGGTAGTACTCTCAGTTTTTCTTCCAAAGAGACTGCCATTGATTAAAGGCAGTCTGTTTCTAGTACAGTCATTAGCTAAACCTACCTCATGTAGGATGAACAGGAAGATGTGTAGCACTTGGACAAATTCAGCACTCAAGGAAGAAGAGGTAAACGGACCCCATCCTCAGAACATGAACAACAGATCATTAGATTTTACTGCCTACGTTTTATCTATTTGAAAACTCTCAACAACAATATGCAGTTTATAACTTCTACGTAATCAGTGTCCCAAAAATAAACACCTTCCTGACTTACCAGCATGTACTCTCCTTCCCATCTAAACTGATAGCTACCAGTGCTGGTATTGCAGAGATACGTGAACTGAGTGACAACGAGGTGTCATGAAGCGCAGCCTGCGTGATGCCAGCCTCGCCTGGGAAGACGCGAGCATTCCTTTCTGCTCAGTCCTCTAGGCTCGCCCTTAGACTTTTGAAATGGTTAAAAAAGATGAACCAAAAAGGAGTTAATTTATTAAGGTGATTAAAGCTTTGTTTTTCTGAGAGAAGCGAATAACAATACCTAGATTTGAAATCAGATGTAAACAATACTATTCTTTTTGACCTAACGTATGATGAGTTTATGTGTAGAGAACTGATCCGATATTTAGCATTGTGCCCTCCTGTTCCGTGTTCAAGCTACTTCAAATAAATTCAACAAGCATAACAGTCTAACTCCAGACACCAATCTAAGCAATTAATTTGTGATCTTGAGACTTGCAGCAAGATCCAGAAATCCCACTTAGCTACCAGCTAAACTTGAAGGTGGTTACAGCTTCTAGATACCAAGTTTCTGGTGGACCATATACATAAAACCATTAGAGCCCCGCTGAGCTGGTTGCACAAAGAACGGCTCTGCATCTGGCCTACTGGCTAAGACTCAACAGCCATTTTCAGAATGTGCTTTATACTTCAGGACTCTCATGCAGGACACTCCATAAGCACAGGATATTTATGGTTAAAGAGGTATTTGGGAGCTAGAAAACCTCTGGTTTTTTGTTTGTTTACTTTCCTGCTCTTGATTTTGCAGCAGAGACAAGAATGCAGGTCCCCAAGTCCTAGAAGAGTGGTCTCACCACCAGGCGATGGGCACGCTGGAGGGCAGGTGGGAAGGGGAGCAGTGAGCTGGGGCACAAGGGGGCAGGGAACGGAGCGGGGTCCCAGCACGCCTTGGCTGTCACTACTGCCCAAATCCCCCTCCCACAGATCCTGCCCTCCCTTCTCCTCAGATTAGACAGGGGAAAGGCGGAGTTCAATGAAGGGAAAGAAAACTCCCCACTTCCATTCACATCACTTAGGCACATCTCTATTGCAAAGACTTACCAGGTTATGATACTTAATTGTCTTGTACCATTTGGGTAACAACATCAAATGTTCAGACGATAATACCCATTGCTAACAGGAAAGCTCAACACATAGCTCAATGCTGCAAGTTCCAGAGCACGGAATAATGCCTTATAAAAAAGAGGTTTTGGAGTGTTTATGCTCCTCTGTGCATTTAGTGCTAACTACTACCCTGCTGCTGCTTTTGCAAATAGAGCAAAAAATGTGATCCATGTGTCAAAAATGTGTCTACCCAAAATATGCACAGGAGCCTTCAGGATTTAAAGCACTTAGGTACAAAAGATTTTATGAATAAGGGAGCAAATTGCAAATCATACTGCAAACTTATTTCAGTCCCATACCATCTAGGATGCTACAATGAACAGTGTATAATGCTACTTAAAAAAGTAACATAAAAGTGAACCTACTTATTGATATATAAAAATGAATTGAATCATAAGCCTAACTTAAATCATCCCATGATGGGCATTCTCCTCCTCTTATTTATACCTAACAATTACTTATTTGTTGGCCTTGCAAAGAGAAAAGATCTTGCTGATAATAGAAGATCAAGGCAGTTCTCTGCCCCTTGCAATCATTCTTAAAGCCTGATCAATCACTTTTAAGCTCTGACTTAAAAAAAAAAAAAATATATATATATATATATAGTTATAGTTATTCTACTGTTTGTAACTAATAAATACTCTTCAAACACCCATATCCAATGTAGTAATTTCTGACAACTGGGAGAAAAAAAATAGCATAAAAAACATGTAGGAAAGTATAAAAGTGCACAGAGGCTGCACACAATTCTGATTTCATAACACAACGTTAAAATGAAAATTAATTAGTTAATTACCTTAACTAATATACTCTAATATAATAAGAATTACCTTTATCAGTTTTACAGAAGTTTGCTATTTACTGATTTCAAATGTTTGCAAAACATTGTACTGTTCAGTTCATTAATGCATGGTAAATGTGCAGATGCTGCTTCCTGAATGCACATGATCCTACTAAATATTTTAATGTCTTCATGTAGGTTGGAAGGAATGTCTCTGTTTCTTCATTATTGATATGCTATTACTAATAACAATTAATAACATAACATCGGGTTTTTTTAGACATTGTATATTATGAGATGTTTATTCCTTTTATTGCCTCATGGTGGTACATTGCTTCACAGATAAAACTCACAGGCTTCAGTGAGAAGTATTCTACTTGAGTTTTGTTTGCATCTGAAGAGGTGAATCGTTATTTACACTTTGGTCAAAAGACAGAACACACGGTGTTTGCTAGTAACACCAAGAATGTGTTTAAAAGCGTATGTAGAATAAGCTGTTCCATTTCCTTGTTTTCGGCATGCAGTGAAAGATACAACACCCCTCTTAACAGGTAGGTAACCTAGTGAAGTCAAATAAATGATGTGAATACCAAAAAAGCTGATAGTCTAAGGAGGTAACGCTGGCTAAATTTTACAAGATTAGTACACCAAAGTGCTGTTATTTTGCTTTGTTATTTAACAGAAAAAAAAAATAGTTCCTTTTCCTACACCTGCCTTCCTGTAACACAGCTTTATCACAAGATAACAATGCTATGTAATTACACTGTGGTATACCCAAAGCCAATCAAAACTGCTGTGTGTATATTCATCTTTTGCAAGGGACAATAGCTAATTAATTTATTAGTTAGAACACTCATTAGACAGTAAGGAGTCTAAGGTCCTGCTCCGTGTCTCTGGGTTCCTGTCTGTACTTCACGTGAAATACGCATTGGGTAAAACAATTCAAGAACTCACAATTAAAAAAAAAAGAAAAAAAAGGACAGACTGGAGAGCATCCAAAGGAGGGCTGAAAAGGTGATCAAAGGGCTAAAGAACTTGCCCTATGAGGAAAGGCTGAAGGAGTTTTAGTTTTTTTTCACCCCGGAGAAGAGAAGGCTCTGCGGGGCTCATCACAGTTTTCCAGTACTTAAAGGACGGCTACGAAGAGCTTAGAGATATGGTTTAGTGTGGGCCTTGTTAGAGTTAGGTCAGAGGTTGGACTAGGTGATCTTGGAGGTCTCTTCCAACCTGAACGATTCTGTGATTCTGTGATTCTGTGAAGAGGACAGAGGCTCTCTCTGCCCAAGGAGCCTCATGGAGAGGACAAGGGGCAGTGGGTACGAGCTACACTGGGAGAGGTTTTGTCTCGATATACGAAATTTTTTACAGAGGAATAACCTCCCCAGGGACGTGGTGGAGTCCTCATAACCGAATGTTTTCATGACACAACCAGACAGGGTGCTGGATAACCTCATCTAGGCTGCCCTTCCCTCAGAAGGCTGGACCTGATGATCTTTGGAGGTCCCTTCCAACCTGGGCTGTGCTGCGACTCTAAACCACAGGAAGCGACGGATCCTTCCGCAGGGAAGCCATGGAAAAGGAAAGCCTACCTCTTTGAAATAAGGAGAGCAAGCACCCATGCCGAGGCGGGTTCCACCAGCCCGTTCAGCCCCAGGAGGAGACGGGGCTTCAGGCACGCGCCTTGCTCAGGCGGCCCAGGAGCTGCCTCCTCCCCGGGGTGCGCGTTGCTCTCTTCCGTCTCTCTTCTGCTGGTCGTGGGAGCAGACCTGGAAGGCTAAAAATTCTGGGCCTGGCGTGGGAGCCACGTAATTCAGGTCTTTGACTTCCTACCTGTTGTGCTGGGTGCAGTAATTTCAGCATTACAATTATTCTTGGGGTACATTTGATTCCTTCAACTTCTAAAAAGCAATGCCACGCAAATTCAGTTTAACGGAATCACACATAAATACCACTCCAAAAATTGAGCCTTCAAATGTATTTCTTAGAGGCAACGTTTGCCTCCTGTTCAATGGGTCAGTGACTTGACTTTAAATATTGCAGAATACTGACAAGGCCTTCTCAAAAAAAAAAACAAACCACACCAAACCAAACCAGTGCAAATATTTTTTTTTCTGGTCTTTTTGGCATTTTCATTAATATTTTTATTTTCCTATCTGAATATCCACCTGTTGTTGAAAACCTCATACCACCCTCATTTGCATGAAGTTCAGAATAAGCAAATAACTAGAGAAGGTCACTGTCAGATACCACTACCTGAAACACCTTCACTTACTAATGTTAAGTTACACCTACAGCTACTGTAACAAACAGATTAGAAAAAAAGAAAGAAATCTCTATTTTTTGCTGTGAACATCTGACTGCGCTTTGTACGCATTCAGTCAAGTTTCCTTGTGACTTTTTTTCTGAAAAAGAATTTTGAAAAGGCATGGGATGTCACTTGAACAGGTTGAAGATGCAAGTCTGATGCCTGAAACCAGGTTAATTAAAAAATGTATGTATCATTTGATTTCAAACAGTCTACTCATCTTAAAGAAACTTTGAAATAAGAATGTTGCTTCAGTTACCTAAAGAAAGGGCAAAATGCAAGTAGAGAATATCAAGAACAATTAAAGCAGATGTTTTCTATTCTATCAACTTTGTGATAGCATGGTGCTGCTAGTGACCCCAAAATGAAGGTCTTCAATAACATTTATTCTTGATATGCAGTACTTACACTGGAAATACTGAGTACCTTGAAAAGCAAGATTCCAATGTTACAACCACGTTCCAACTATAAATGCACCTAAAACAAGTTTTGAAACCATGAAAAAGTAGTATTTTTAAAAGAACGAGCAGATGCTGTTGGAAGCTTTACCCTTACGGACAATGAAATCCCTACACTTAACATACTTTGAAAACCTCCTTCGCTGCCCGGCGGCGGAGGACAGGAAGCCTCAAGTCTCCACTGAAGCCAATCTGCAACAGCAGCATTTTGCCCACAGGACTTACGGGGTATGTTCTCAATTTGGGTCTTTTTAGTATTTCATTTTGGTTATATCTGCAGATGCAGTGTAAAAAGATAATCATTTAAAAAAAAAAAAAATCACAGTTTTCCCACGAGTTGCCTAAAGCCGAAATTTTCTCTACCTCTCCCCTGTTCTTCCTCTAATACCAGTTTCACCTTCAGTGGTCAGTGCAATACTAACCCGGGCTATTTCAGCATTAGAGCACTAATTTGGTTTCTCTTCCCTCAGGTGTTTTCCCCCGGCCTGTGCGAAACAGCCCGTTTTCATTCCCTCTCCCCTCACACTCGGGTTTTATGTTAAAATACCGTCCCATCCGAACTCCGCACGTTTTCAAATCTCCTCCAGACCGCGCCCAACTCTACTGACGCCCGCTGGATGTACGCGAGCCCCCGAA
>VXAA01004095.1:72311-83515 GCA_013399115.1 Anseranas semipalmata | reverse complement strand
TATCCCACCTCTCATCAACCCTCACTTCCTTCCCGCAAAATGTTATCTCGTCCTCCTCCTTCACCAAGATGGAAGACCGCAAGGTCTTGATAGCGCATTCCTCACCCACAAGAACCGGCACGTTACATTGAGGCTCCTTTCTAGCGACCCCGGTTTCCCCCCCACCCCCCTTCATACCTAAATGATCAGGAGACTTAAATGATTTATTTTCATGCTTCTCCCTTATGTGCACATGTCCATGTCTACTGGGCTCAGTTCATCTCCTACATCCTTTTAAATCTTATTTCCAAGGTTTCCGTGGAATTCTGGGTCAGCTGGAAAGCCACAGTCTGAGCCATATTTACAGAACCAGCACTCTGCAGAAA
The DNA here is from genome assembly GCA_013399115.1 of Anseranas semipalmata. Lineage (NCBI taxonomy): Eukaryota > Metazoa > Chordata > Aves > Anseriformes > Anseranatidae > Anseranas > Anseranas semipalmata. The sequence continues at coordinate 83,150 of VXAA01004095.1, read as the reverse complement.
CAAAAGCTAAGACAGAAGAAGCAGAAATACCTGTGCAGTGCATTTCAAGGAAGCAGAGGCCATAGATTTGAAGGCAGAAAGTCTTATCAACTCACATAGAAACACTGAGAGAAGAAGAAGGGAGGGAATTTGTGGAGAGCTTGTGATGACAAGAGTTGGGTGTACTTAAAAAGAAATCATTAGCTGTTCTGCAAATATTTTCAATTTTGGATACATCTGAGCTTTCTGCTGGTAGAAGTGACGTCTTTGTGCAAATTCTAATAATCAAATCTTAAATAAGAAATATCGAAAATAATCTGTCCACAGTGGGAAGAAAAAAAAATATTGTGACCCTTGAATTTCGTTGTTTTATGCTTATACCAAAGTATTGGCAACTCCTGCTGGCAGATTGACAGAAGTGTAAATTGACATCTACTAATTAGCACACCTGTTGAATTCTCTCAGAAATTATTTGATGCCTGCTCCATCTTCTTCTACCTAAATGTGAATTGCAATAATGTTTAAAGAATTAACTGACTAGATATTCCACACTATTGGACACAGAAGAAATCAGTCAAGGATTGTTGCCGAAGGGTATGTGTTTGTGAAGTTGTATGGGAGAAATGACAGAGACTGGCATTTCTGATCACTCACATTTGAGAAATGAGAGGTTTCCTAATGGAGAAGTGGTGGTTCTCTTTTCCATCTCTGGTGAGTCCACACAGGACAAATCACCCTGGAACATCTGTAAACTGTAGGGAAGCAGAAAACCCTGAAGATCTGTACTTTCCCTGCTGCTTGGGTAAGTGGTAGGTGAAGGAAAGTAGAAAACAAGAGACATAAAGCTTTATGTTAATGAAAATTTATAGTCAAGATATTAAATACAGACGGTATGAAAATAAATAATATTTTTTTTTTTTTTTTTTGCATTTTAAACCCAGTTCAATGCGTTGTGTCACCTTAGAAGTGTTAGAATATATTAGCGTTAGTTTAAGAAGCTCATGATATAACTAAGGGGAAGAGTATGTTTCAGAAATAATATGGGAGACTTTAAAATCTATAATACCATGTACAAGACAAATGACATTTCATACTTAATGTTGTATTCTGCCTTTCTTACTTCTGGCTGAAAAAATATACAATACTAGTTGGTGGAATCCAAAAGTAGAAATAATAAATAAACAAAATGTTACACAAAGCCAAACCAAACCAACTAAACAACAACAACAACAACAAACAAACAAACAACAACAACAACAACAACAACAACAAAACACAAAATAATAATAAAAAAAAAAACACCACCACAAAAACAGCTCTTTTCCTTGGGGAAAAGACTGATAGAAGAAAAGCAAAAGATGTATACTAAAAAAATGAATGGCAGCAAGGCACTCAAGATATTTTCTCTGCTTTTCTCATAAAAGCAATGAATCAATTAAACAAACCTCCCATTCCAAGGAAAGACAAAGAAATTCACTCAAACCAAAATGCAGAACTTGTTACATCCAGCAAATATATAAATGCCATTGAGCTCACTGAAACGCTCTCTTTAAGCATGAAAACTGCTTATTGCTGGATTATTTCTTCTAAAACATTTGATATTTCACAAGACAGATGACCAGTCTGATCTGATACGGTAATTTGCATAATTGCAATCTGTTATTCTGGGGGCCTACATGATCTGGTAGTTAAAAACTTCTGACCATGCATGTGTGTCCAGGTCTTGGCAATGGACAGCTCACCCAAGGGTTTACCACTGCCCTGTGTGCATGACTGGCCTAGTACATAACACCATTTCTGCACCCCCCTGACTTCTGACAAACTTCATAGGCAGGAGGATAATAGGTAAATAGCTAGTGTCTAATTAACAGCATCAAATGATGAGCAAAGGAGACTATTTTATATGTTCCTAGAATAGGTCCAGTGCAAATAATCAAAAGTACAGGAGTGGTGCAAATATTAAGAGACAATTTAATTGTAATGTCAGTGAGGAAAGGGTTGCACAGCCATGTCTCTCTTCAATAATATGTCAGGTGGATGCTGTCTTCTTGCCTCCTTTATTGAATCCATAGCAGAAGCACATGGATTAATTGCACCCACAAAATCGCGTGAGCAAAAAAACAGGAAGGGAATAGGGAGAAGGTCAAAAGCAGTTGAATGAAATGTTTTTTCAGAGTTCAGATACTCATGACAGAGACATATAGAACAAGGATGGGGGAAGCCAGTCCAGCAGTTGCACACATCTTTATTACTTCCTATTGAATTGCCCATACTCCAGGTCATGTCACATAAGAGTATCCACAGCACTTTGCACATCCTCTATTTATATATCACCAGATTTGGCCAAGTGATAAAACACTATTTTCAGAGTGTTTGGGTAGCCAGACAAGGATTTTGACAGAAAGATGAAAGTTTTGTGAGACAGCTTGAGATGCCAGGGACTGCAATTCATCCTTGGAGAGTCAGGCTAGTGAGGAAGGAATGTCAGGACAAACAGCGTCTTCAAGCAGACCAAATTCCTTAGACTTTAAACCTCACCCAGCGCCTGCAGCTTCACCCTTTCCCCAGGTACAACATTCAAGTTGTTACTGATGTTTGCAAAAGGGCCACAACTTATTTGTCTCTTCAAAACCTCTCATTTCACTGTATTTGCCTTCACTAATGTGTGGTAAATGTGGCATGGTAAAAGCACATAGAGCCTGTAAAACATACTTCCTTTCCACCCTGCACATTTGTACTCTATGGAGAATTTAGGCCTTATCACCCACTCACTGGAGTCACACGTGAATGCACAGCAGAGATTTGTCATTCAGTTAATCATTAACTGCAAACCCTTATGAGCCTGGACACCAAAATTTGTGGCTTTTACAACTTAGTCATCATCCACCTTGAAGGAAACGAGCGGGACTTATAAATCACTCCAATTAATCACCCCCTCCCCCTAAAAAAGGTAGTCAAAGCACTCCAGAAATAAAACCATATGGCACAATCATGTCAGGTCTGTTTATATAAGCTGTTCCTAGAGACAGCAGTAGTGTAATACCAGATTTCCATATACTGAATCAATATTTGAGTGTTTGAGACCAGATGTTTTATAAGATGCCATTAAGTGCACAGAGCACATTAGCAGGTTCAAAACAGGCTGTGGAGGGTTCCTCAGACCCTGTGCCTCCATTTGCATTCCTCAGTCTCACAGCACCAACATGCACTCTCCTAGCCATTTCGATTTGATTCAGCAGACACAAACAGATTGCGACTACAATGCTTTGTTTTTTCTTGAAGAGTTTTATATATTTAGGACCAGCAATAGCAAACTAATGAACTGCTTGTTTATTTGAATTACAGCTCCTGGTCGATGTGCTTGTTGGATTACACAGGCTTTCAGAGGTCTCATTTTTGCATTGCATTGTTTCTAGGCTGCGATGCAATGGCTTTAGCTGTACATTAATAACACCCACATGCTTGGTGATATTTGTCTGTCATTCTGCTTAAGATAGAAAAGCATAACCTATACTCACTGGCTTACCATGCAGTTTGTGTAATCATAGATGTAGGGGTTAAAATACAAGGTATAAGGTTTTACCACATTTTTATCAGTATGGGGTTTAGCTTATTTGGCAAGAAAATACCAGATGTGGAGTCAAAATTATGTATAAATTATTCTGTGTTGTAACTCCATTATGTCACATTGTATGTGACAGTATGTATTCTTGCACTAATCGACATTTTAAGCCACTATCTGACAAACAGAATGTTTTACAGTCTACTGAGAATTCTGTATCTTCCTAAAATGTAGTACTTTTTATGAATAAAATCTAAGTTACCTATATCCCTTCCACATTTTGCAGGCTGGATTCATTCAGAGAGAGCACTCAATACTTTTTCAATATTCTTCTCAGAGAGAAGCAAACTAAAGTCTATCAGGAGCTCTTCAAAGCCTTTGGACTGGTGGGATGATGGATTACATAAGTATACCTGTTTTTTTTTTTTTTTTTTTCAGACTCTCCGCTGCCTACTGTCAAGTCAGCTGTTGCCTACTCTCAAGTCAGCTGTTGCCTGCTGCATCTGGAAGAATATCGTTTCCTCTTGCTATTCAGGTGGATTAGCTTCTTCCAGTTTCTTTGATGATACACTGTGTAAGTGCTCTGTATTATTAATCATATTTTATAACCTGAAATTAATTTAAAACAAATTATCACCATGCTTACAACAACTTTCCTATGCAAACAGACATTGGTTTGGAAGGCAGTTAATTTCAGTGGTCAGAATATGGATTTGACCGGACATTAACTCTGGTCTTGCTTTCTGCGTTTCTGTTTGTATAAATCATTTGAAATGTGGGTGCAAAAACTGAAAATGAAAATGATTTGTTATGGCTGACAAGGTGTGGTCTGATGTCAACTTATCCATGGACTGAGGTTAAAACTAACCTCTTTCCATTTCGGATAGTAACGTCAGTTCAAAAAGTCTGCCAGGTCACTCTAATCCCCCAGTGCTGCCTTTTTAAGACATGATTGTTTTCTAGCATTCCTTCCAGTCACACCAATGCAAATCTAATTCTACCTGTGGAAAATTCTGCAAGAAAGTAACCGGCATGATGCTTTGCCGTTCTCTGCCAGAACTCTGGGGACAACAGAGTTAACACCAGTAAGAAAATTTTATTAAAATCACAATAAGACAGTACATGTGGGATCCACTTCCTAGATTTGAACCATAATCTCTTTGTTTCTTTTTTTTTTTTTTTTTTTGTGGAGATAACATTATTTATTCATCACTATATCTTGAGAGAACTGGGGCAGTATAGTCTGGAGAGAAAGAGGCTGAGGTGAAACCCCGTCGTTCTCTACAACTACCTGAAAGGAGGTTGCAGTGAGGTGGGGGTTGGTCTCTTTTCTCAGGTGACAAGTGATAGAACGTGAAGAAATGGCCTCAAGTCGTACCAGGGAAAGTTTAGATAGAATGGAAGGAAGAACTTCATCATCAAAAGGGTGGTTAGCCATTAGAACAGGCTTCTCAGGGAAGTGATGGAGTTACCATTGCTGGAGGTATTTAAGAGATGTGTGGAGATGACTATTAAGGACATGGTTTAGTGGTGGACTTCATAGTGTTAGGTGATGGTTGGCCTTGATCTCGAAGGTCTTTACCAACATAAATGATTCTATGATTCAAATGAGAGACTGAATAATATTTTAGCTGTAGCCAGTGGGCACCATTTATTAGGATGGTTTTCCTGTAGATTTGTCATGACAATCAAATATTTTTGTTATTTTGTAAGGTATTGCTTAAAGTTTCTTTCCTTTATAGGTCTTTTAGGAGTGATATTGCTACAATGAATAAAAGTGAAACTTAATGCTTAGTGGTGCATATGGCACTCATGTCACAACAATAATACAGTAAAAGTATTAGAATAAAACAAAATGTGTGAACAGAGAAATTTCCTTTTTTTTTTTTTTCAAAAAATGAACATGTACAAGGAATATGTCTATTCAACTTATTTTTAATAGAACTTAAACTTTAAACTTTCAGATTTCAGGTTTTGGAAAAAAAAAATCACATCATCAATATATCTTATAATATATCCCCCCTCCCAAAACACAAACCATTTAATTTCCATTTCAGGCAGATCTTGTTATTCAGTCCTCAATAAAGAAGCCATCTTTTGTGTGTTTTACTACATTCCACTGCAGATTCCTGACAGAAATTTTGCTGTGATCTAGGTAACAATAATATTTTAGGGAATTGTTCATTATCCAAACATCATTAGAAATAAGACCTTTTATTGACTATCTGTCAAGAATATGATACCTTTTTAAGTATACAAAAGTATGATCATTATGGTTATTAAGAGAAAATATATTCTTTGCTCAGGCAATGCTGAATAAGCAACAGATTGAACAACTATTTGGCTATTTGTTGGTATTTTACAATAATAAATCTCAAAAGGCATATTCTAATTTCTTTTAAAATGAAAAAGAAGACACTTAATTTCAAGTCAGTTGAATTTTTATGCTCCCTTGCACATAATAGTAATTATAATATATTTCAGCTATGCTCCTATTGTCTTCCATAACGAATTTCAAATTAAATTAGGCAGGATGCACCAGGCCTCTTGTTAAAACTAAAAGCAGCTACAAGGTTTCTACAGCCACATTCAGTCTTGGAACAGATAATCCAGAAAGAACTTATGTTTTAATAAAGAAACAAGATTTAAGAAACCTGGATGAGACCCTAAGTAAGGGATCACTTACAAGATGCAAGAGTAGAGAGATATTTTGATCACAATAAAATGCTTCAGCATGATGGTTAAAAGTCTTGCTTGCTTTCAATTCTACACGGATTTTTTTTTTTTTCCTGTGAAATGTTTGGTAACTGGCAGTCCCAATTAGCTTTAAAAGCAATGTCTAAAGATGAGAATTACTCATGGAACAAAAACTCAAATGAAAAAAAAAAATCTTGTAAATGTAATATCTTCTGAATCCTAGCACCTTTATAATTTAAGAAGCACTTTTCACCAAGGGCATGAACTGGGATTTTCAACTGAGAAGTCTAATATTATATGGGTACTGAAAAGGGATCACTGTCTTCAGTAAGCTTCTCCTAGTTTAGTATCATTATCATCAAAATGATACATTTTGATAAGACCTTTTTAGAAGTTGAGTCTGCTGTTAATGTGATATGTTGTGAGTGTGAGTAAAGTAAATGTCAACATTTAACTTAAAGCCATTGAATAAGAACCTCGTTGGTCGTTTCAACTTTTTTTTAACCTGCAGTTAAATCATTCTTTCATGTACATACAGATATGCAAGTGAATGTTTGTCTATTCATATAAAATGTTCTCATTTCAAACATATTTTTTGCTCAGGCATAAATACTTTCTGCTTAGGCGTGTTGTTTAAGGCAAAAGAAAAGCTGAAGACACGTGTTCATTTGCAGCAAGCTTCTACAATTTAATGATGCATTTTTACATCATGTAGTAATTTTAAACATGACTGCAACATATAATTAACAATTAATTTGCAGCATTGTTTTGACTAAAGTTTCACAGAATAAATATCATTGAAGCATGAGTTTAATTAGATTGGAATAAAAAAAAAAATTACACTTGCTGTGCTTCACTAAATAAAGAAACAAAAAATCAGTACATAAGAAAAATCCAAAATAGTTTCTGAGTGAGAGTGGAAAAGGAAGATCTTAAAAAGACAGTATCTAACAGAATCTCACAGGTATTTTATTTGTCTGTAAAGGTGATGACATGCCGGTTTAAACCCAGTTGATAATGTTCAGACTATGAATCCAGAGCTCTGTCTACCCATAGCAAATACTGGTTCAAAGCTGTCAGCCCAGTTAAAAAAAGAAAAGCAAATACCTTTTAAAACTCAAAAGACTGGCTTGCCCTTCACAGTAAAAGAACTCCCACAGCAATTTAACTTTGAAGTGTGCTTGCTCTCATATCCAAGCTAATTTTATATACATTTTGTGCCTGCACTCAGGAGTCAACATATCACAATTCTGTTGGTTTTTTTGGTGATAATATTTAGGTTTGCATGTCTTCACTGTAAGTATATTCTGCTTAATAGAGGAAAGATAGGAAAAAAAAAACGTTACTTGACTGATTTTATTACCATTCAATGTATCTACCAAATTTTATTTTCTCCTTTTGTCAGAAAATATATCTTATAACCTGTCAATCATTACTGCACCTTAGTAAACTCTGAGTACGCCATATTTTAATAAAAATATCTTCTAAACGACTTTTATGCTTTGTCTATTCTCCTCATGTTGGTGGCAAAATCTCCTGGGGGCACTTCAGTCATTTCTTCTTATTATTACTAGCTTACTTAAAAGCCAATATAACTTCAGAGCATTATGGAAGATGCTTTGAAATCCCTGACATATCTGATTTAGAAATGAGAATGTATTGGAACGAGTTCTCATTCATTTTCTTTGAGATTAATTGGTTATGACCAAAAGTTTTCAAATCCATAGGAGTTTAGCTGTTAAATTTCATAGTCATAGTCATAGAATAATTCAGGTTGGAACAGGCCTCAGAATTTCATTCCTTAAATCTGTGTTCTCCTAACTTGCTTGTGCTTATAAGAAAAAAATAAAAATAAAGTTTAGGGTCCATTTCAGAGTTCACTGTTTGCCCCACTGGATTTTACTGGCTCCAGTAAAAGCTTCAGTTCAGAAGGGAACTAAAATGAGAATTAAAAAGATGTAATTAGCTGCTAATAATTACCTAAAATGTTTATAGAACAAATTCTTCATCTCTAGTCAACAATATATTCTGGCTGTTCAGGTCAACAGGGTCAGCTGAAAATGTACAAAGATTTTGCCTTCATCTATGGATTTGAAACAGGTATCCATGGTACAGGTATCTTTTTCATATTTTAAAGAAAAATAAAGATTAAATGAATACACTGGAAGAATGAAGCACAAGTTTAAATTTGGGTTTTATTACTCACTTAATCACTTCGTGATTAACTGCTTGTTGGTTAGTGACTATCAGCTTCCTTTTCTAAAACTACAGGCAACAAAATAGCATCTTTTGTTCACTTTAAATGCAATAGTAACATAGCAAGATGATTTCTTTACCTCTGACATCATGATTTTTACTTTGTTCCTTTGTCTTTTGGAATAATAGGAACAGTGAATTAGTGTTTGCAGATATACTTCACAGAAGAAAGTGAAAAAGACAACAGCAAAATCAGAAGGGAAGACCATCAGGTTGGTCTCCAAAAACTTTGAGCAGTTAATACCCCAGTTTGCAGAATCTGCAGAATCTCTAGCTAAAATAGATGTGTAGGTACTCTCTTTCCAAAACAAAGAACAGGACTTGCTAAGGACAGGACTCCTAAAAATTGAATGGTGACCAGGACATTGATGGCAGGCAGCCTTGAAGAGGTGTGTTTCCAATGACTTACAGACCTCAAAATTAAACTCCTAAGTGTGTTGCTGATTTTTCTCTTCACAGCCACCAACACTACGACACAACATATTTTGATCCCTCGACCAACTCTTTATTAGGAAGGCAACCAAGAGTAAGATCACCCATTTTTTACTCAACATACTCGAGGCTGGACCATGTATTTTGTTTGTTGGTTGTCATTTTATTTTAGTACAATAAAGCATGAGTGGAAAATCCTCTTGCCTGGCCAGGAATAAAAAAGGACTTTATTTATTTATTTGTTTGTTTGTTTGTGAATGCTGATGCCTCTCAGGCATGCTGATACCTTCATAGAAAACATTAGAGAAGTTGCATATTCTGCATCAGTGGAGGCTTTTTACAACGCGTTAGACGCATCTGTCCAGGATGACATGGAAATATCTGATTGTTCATTTGGGCTAAGGGTGAACTAGATGAACTTCTGGAGTCTTTTCCAACCTTATATTGCCACAATTCTATTACACGAATTCTGTGCAAGTATAATCAAGAACAGTACTTTTGGTCATATGCTTGAGAAATTACAATTCAAATACAAAGTATGAATATTTTTTTGCAAGGAAATAATTTTTCTCTACTGTTAGATGACAGTGAATTGAAACTTATTATTTCTAAAACCCTACACTAGTAGAAAAAATGTCTCAAAACTGCTTCAGCATCTAACAGTAATAATATGCTCTCCGCGCTCTCCTTATTCATGTATCCTTATTGAATATTTCTTATGATAAACCTTAGTTTTAGGAAATTAGGCAATTATTGACACATCTTCATTTGTAGAAAGAGCTGTTTTGGAGTACTGAAATGTCATACTGAAATATTTCATTTCAGAATTTGGAAGTTTTGTTTTTAATAATATTTTATGCTTTTTATTTTATTTTATTTTATTTTGTAGCTTTGTATTTTGTAAATGTCTAACCATATTAATGATGTATGATGTACTGCAAAAAAAAAGACACTTTGAGCTAGGAAACACATTTCCACCAATTTGAGGTAGCAGCCATTCTGCTGTTAAGAATAATTTGATATGTTGTATTTATATCTTGGTCTGACCTGTAAGTAGTACTAGTGTAGTTCTCGTGAGGCACTCAAGAACATTACAAGGCCTTATTATAACTGCATACTAACTGTAAATGAGCTCGAGCATCCAAAATCATTGTCATTATTTAAGATAGAAAGCTGTTTGGGCGATTTGGGAAATGGAATAAACATATATATGGTCTTTTGGTGACAATACATTCTGCAGTGAAGAGGAATATTGTGAGTAAGTGAAGAGTTCTGCCTTAGAGAGGAATATTGTGAGTAATAGAGAGCAGGTTCTGGTGCAGTTAATTCAGGGACTGAGCCAAAATTATGACAGTGATTAAGGATATTTCTCTGGATTAGATCATGAACAAACTCTTCAGCCACCTGAATACTGAGTTTCATTTGGAAAAGTTTACAGGGAGAGTGGGAGAAAGTTTTTGCAGGCAGCATGAACAATCAGAGATTTACAGGCTTGGAGTGAACTAAATTCATGGTGTATTTATACTTTTACATCATCCTCTAAAGGCCCTTTTATATTCCATCTGAAATGATCTCTTTTGAAGTAATGACAATTTTAGACTGTAGAGTGTTCTACAATGTTTTATTTTGTTTTGCCTTTTATTTTTTTTTTTTATATATTGGCAATTGTTTGTCAACATTGCCTGTATTCCAGCAAAACCATGTCCATTGTCACATCAGGGACAAGTAGTTCCTTTGGTCTCCCTTTGCAGTTCACACAAAGATATCTCTGCTGATCTCAACAGTTTGTTTTCTTAGAAGATCAGAAATGTCTTTTCAGTTCAAGTTCTGTTATCCATACCCAAGAATCAATATATACAACTATATATAAAAATGGTGCAGAACAACATCTTGTTTCAAATGTTTTTTTTTTT
>VXAA01004095.1:44652-72207 GCA_013399115.1 Anseranas semipalmata | reverse complement strand
TTTTTTTTTTTTTTTTACTGTCCCAAGAGTTAAAATATTTGTTTAGTGAGTTCTGGGAGTAAACTATATTATGAAATGTGTTGACAATATTGAAATGAAAAGCTTCAGACTACTGCACATTATATGTATATATAAAAAAAAAATCTTAGAATTCACTTTCATCCTAAAGTCATTCAAAAAACCCTCAACCTTAGAAATCCTGTAGAACAAAAATGCAAACTTTTAAGGGGTAATAAAATACATTGTACTTGTCAAGAAGGAAGCAACAATTTGGTCTTATATTTGTCAGTTGTTTGACTTTTCAAAGCTGTAAAGTTTCAAGAGACACTAACTCTTAATTTCAGTGACACCTCCTTTCATTTTTAAAACCTCTTCAATTTTATATCCTTTAAAGAAACTTAATAAGCACAAGACTTCACTCAGCATGTCCTGTGGTTGAAGTTCAATTTGAAATTCAGACATAAATTCAGAAAGCAATGTTAGGGCAGAAAGCTAAGGCATATGGTCTCCTTTTAGAAAAAAAACGTATGTCTTATTAAAGTTAGGAATCTTCGTAGTGTTTTGTCATAAATTTTTGTTTGATGGAGGGAAGAAACAAACCTTGAATTTCAAAACTATAATCGTCTCTATACTGTTTAGAGCTTGAAAGACATGATGCACATGATCTTCGCTCAAACATAGTCAGAGATCATGTCTTAATATTAAGAAAACCCTCAGATTTCTCCCTCTCTTCTTTAGAAGAACTCCTCTTCAGAGTACTCATGTGCTTAAAACCAGTATTATCACCTTCTCTCTTTTGCTCTCCATAGCTATTTCTTTCTTGCAGGAAATGACCTGCATTAAAAAAGTCTGTCTCTCAACACTCCTACAGAACATTTTTAGCAAAGGCAGTCAGATTACAAAAACTTGAAGTAATCAGGAAACTTTCTTTTTGGTCAAATTTGTCTTTTAATTTAGTTCTTAATTAAAAAAGACTAACTAGGACTTAACTAAGAGCAACATCCTTTTATGTCCATGATTTTTTATGCCAACTCTTACCTGTAGATCAAGACAAAGAAGTGTACATGTTTGTGCCAGTATAGCTAGTATTCTTTTTATCAACTCTGTCCTTTTTGATTTCCATGTTAAACAAAGATTATTTCTTTCAGGGATCCCTTTTGATGTAAAGAAATAGATTTTCTGGAAAAGTGATATTCAGAAAAAGTGTTTTTATTTATTTATTTATTTCTGAACTCCTTTCATATACTGAATAGTTCACCTTCATCCTCAGTAGGGAATTTGTGGGAATTTGTTTTCTCTCATCATTGTCTTCAAGACAAGGAACAGGAAACATATTACTGTAAAAAGCTACTGATATTGGATCTTATGTCATAATGACATTGCTTCCATAGAGTCCACCAGACTGGAGAAAAGAAAGCTTCCCTGGTTCTTAGCTCAGGTACATGCAATTTTGCTTCACAGCTGGTGGAAAAAGTCCCTGACCTGTTCCTATCCTCTCTTGAATATTCATTTATGGTCACTGTTGGAAACAGTTTACTTGATAAATCTTCTACCATGCTCAGGTTGGATGTTCTTCACTTTAAAGGTCCTGCTCAGCCCTGGCCTCACAGTGAGTGGAACCTCCTGAAATTCGACATTTGAACCTCTTCTTACATCCCCAAATTGCTACGAACTGTGTTTTTTGTTATCTACAACCTAGCCCAAACCAGATATATCCCTCTAATTTCCTGTGATATTAGGAAGGAAGGAAGGAAGGAAGGAAGGAAGGAAGGAAGGAAGGAAGGAAGGAAGGAAGGAAGGAAGCCATAGACATTAGAATGAATATATGCAACAATCTTTTCTCTGTAACCTTCTGGTTGAAATTTTCCAGAAATATTCAGTTTGAGACAAGTGAATGACATGGAAAATTTTATAGCCAAAGATGTAAAATTGGTTAATCATAATAATAAAGCTTCTGAGAATTTCCATTGTAAAAATCTGCTTTCAGTTTCACCAAAATCTGAACAAGTTACAAATCCAAAAAACAGATTTTGATTTCACTAAGTGCTACTTAATCTTCTCTTTAACCCTACTTTATCTAGATTTCGGCAATGTTTTTATGTGTTCTTCTCATTGAAGAGCCCTTTTAATTAAATGGTATTAGCAAGTACATTTCTGTCCTGCACTGAAACTGTCATTTTCCCCAATATGTGACATAAATTTAATCCCTATGAACATTCTGCAGTATTTTTTTTCCCTATTTTTCCTCTATTAAAAAAGACTGTTGCATATTATTGAAGGTTGTGAGGGTGAACTGTACTCTTTGCATGAACCCTCTAGATATAGATAACTATTTTTCTCGTCTAAAATAGCACTGACTACTCCATAACGAGTGGACGTAAACAATAGACTTTAGATTTATTTATTTCATCTTCAATATGATTTATATCACCTTCAAAACATAAGGTGATCATTCCAAAAATGTGTTAAAAATCAGAAATTTTAAAATTATTCAAAATTAATTTAAATTATTTTATCTGAAGCCATCATTGCTTCATGTCAGAAAGATGTTTTCCAATTATTAAATCCTTTTTCAAGAGTTTGGCTTATTTGTAAGAAATGATAGTTGGTTCATTCACACTTCTAAGTTATTCATATGCAAACCATATTCAAACTTCTGCAGCAGTGCATATGACAGTCTAACAAGCTGGTCAGAATCAGTAGGACAGTGTGTTTTCCCTCACAAGAACAAGAATTCAGAGTTCAGTTAGAATTGTTAAAGTCAAAACAATAGTAATGAATCAAGGTTATGACGCTGATTTTTCTGAGTGGCTGGAATCCCTAATTTTGCAGAAAAACAATATATATTTTAAGCCTTGCATGGACTTACAGAAAGACTAAGCAAAGCATTTGAGACATCCTGGGTAAAGTGGATCTGAATGAATTATAGCTATATATAGGTACAGACATTGATATGTGTATATCTCAGAGGGCATAAACATCTTAAGTTTCTAGATTTTTTTTTCCAAAACTGGGACAAAAATCTAGTGAATCACACAGAGGAAGCGTGAACAAATGGATCAGACAAAGTAGTAATGACCTGGAAGTTCTGTAATCTTATCAGAAAAGCTCTGTACAAAAATATTATTGGCTCATTCTTTGCACAAAAAAAGGTTATTGGCTCTTTCTTTGAAAAAAAAAAAACAAAAACAAAAACATTCTTTACAAGCACTAGGATTCTTTAAAAAATGAGAATACAGATTGCTACTTGGAACAGATCAGTTAGTCATAGGTGCCAAATAATCTCTGATATATTGCACAGGGGCCTGGGACAAATCAGAGCTGACAGTTCCTGGTAAAGCTGCCAAAGTCAGTGCTGTTCTGCCAAAAGTGTCTCTGTAAATGTTTACTATGTATTAAGGCAACCTGAAAATGGTCAACAGACAAAGACTAAGATGGAAAACAGAGTTGCAGGTGTTATTTTTCTATTGTCTCTCAGTGATCATATTGAACTATGTTTAAACTGTTTTCTTTCTGCCTCACAATTTTCACTTCCCACAGTATTGCTTTGTCTAGAAAGTTGAAGTTTGAACAAGTGAACATGAGCAAAATTTTGCCGTGCTTGTCAAAATGGACATGGCTTAGTTTATATATAGTCAGTTGAAGGTTAATGAAACTAAATTATTCTGGGGACCCAGATATTGCAATGATCAGCAATATGGAAATGTCTGTACAAATAATTAGACAGCATTATGCATAATTCAGGAACATAAGCTACATTTGCATTAGAGGGGACTACAGTACCATGACGATAGACATGGTTAAGAAATCTAAAAAGACAAATAGGTATTTTGATAAATGACTAGTCAGTCCAACCTTCTTCTGTGGGTACCCATTATGAACATGGTACTATTTATTGGATAGAGATTTTTATGACTGGAATACATTCCCTTGCTTCAGTGAAATATGTTAACCTCCAGGAATTGCTGCAAAACCAAAATTTATGACCTCAGTCTACTGAAAGAGATTATCAAAGTACTGAACAACTACCGTGAAAAGACTAAGCACCCCAAAGGAGAAGCCTCCGTGGTTCCTTATGCAAGATTTACTTCCTTTATACATTCCTATGTGTCTTACATTGGCTTCTTCTAACCTCAGGAGGAGTTCTTTGGATTAAACACAAGGTTTTTACATTTTGTGTGTAAAACTAGCCTACATCTAGACCAGACTGTACAAGTCATCAAACCACCCTAATATTTTCCTTCCCTGACACATCCCTAGGTCCTTTTTTCCACAAAAATAGGGACACTAAGATGAAAAAGATACTGATCAGATCATGCAATCAGCTGAAAGTACTTTTAGTCTGTCATATAACCTGAAAATAAGGAACCAAGATAAATGCTAAAATGAACTATACTGCTAACCAATAATCTACTTCTTATCTTTTCTTTTCAACTGAAGAAATGGGAAGGGAGGAAAAGAAGAGGTGTACTCCTACACCATCATCTCACACAGGAATATACAGCAGCAATTAATACTAATGGATGTGGGGGAAATAACAGCTCCTTAAATTTTGCCCTTTGCCAGCGAGTCTCTGCCCATTACACAGCTCCCCAAACAAAAGCAGTTGATAAGAATGAAGCCCAGGATGATATCCAATTGATGCCACTCTGTAAATTACAAACATTTTCCTAATACTTTCAGACCAAAATAAAGTAAGTTAAAATGACATTTTTTAAAGTATGAAGCAGTAGGAAGAGGAAATAAACCATATCAGAGAATTTTCCATTTGCTTCTTCAGCTGAACAGCAGACATCAACCACATGCAAGAAGGAAACCACATGGGTTGTATCACTAAATGGAAACATAACAGCAAAACTATAAACATCATATAGACACTACAGATTTCCCAGTTCACTGATTTTGATGCTGATAGAGACAGACTTCCTTTGAAAGTGCAATGATCTGCATGCCTTTTGATCAATGTCTTGGGACAGTCTAATATTATTTCACTTTAGGGTAACAACTAGCCTTTGCGTTTGTTTCTTTGTAGAATACTTGCACATAGGAGAACTGTCAAACAGATTAATATATGGAATGCTAATGAACTGTGAGTGAGACTGCATGCATGTACACGTCTGTATGTCACAAGGTGTGTTTACAAATATCCATAGGAGGAAGATTTCATTTTTGTCCCTGGTCAACCAAGCCAGTCTTCAAAAGGTGCTTTAAGCATAAATTCCAGTCTTCAGAGACTCTAGTATTGATGCTATGCTATGCCTTTCCGATTTGAATCTTGCAACTAACTGGTCATGTATGAATGTTACTGCCTGACTTATATGTGCGCATATATAAATTACACGTAAGCTAAAAAATGAGCCTAGCTGTGCAGGGCCATTGCTTATATGTGGTAGAGGAAGCACTAGCTTTGATTAAAATACATTGTAGGCAAAGCTATTTTTCTGTAGAAAGTGGTGCCAAAACACTTGCATGTGTATACAGAATGCACATGCTTAATCATGAGTCTGTAGCAGGTATTTCATATTTAAACTTTGTTTATAGAAATTACAGAAGCAGAAAGTATATTTTGACTTCAGCTAGTATAAGACAGTTTTCAGTTGTGTCTCTGTACCACTTCGCAGAGCTGGCCTTACTCTTAGCTTTGCCATGTGAAAGGTATATCCTACCAGCTGCAATTCTATGACAGCCTTGAATAGTCAAAGTCAT
This sequence comes from Anseranas semipalmata, assembly GCA_013399115.1. Classification (NCBI taxonomy): domain Eukaryota; kingdom Metazoa; phylum Chordata; class Aves; order Anseriformes; family Anseranatidae; genus Anseranas; species Anseranas semipalmata. Next base: position 66,501 of record VXAA01004095.1, on the reverse strand, counting down.
GGTAAGCATAACTTCTGTGGCTTAGTTATAAGACTTTCATTGCTAACTTTGAAAGTGAAATCTGTAGCATCAGAGTTCACAGAAAGAATGAAAAGCTTAAGGCTTTGTAATTCACTTAAAGGGGAAGATTTATTCTGATAATTATCAGGATTTATTCATGTCTTCCTAGGGAAAGGACTGGGGCCTTCTATGATGGACTGACTGCATCAGTGGACAGGGGAAGAGCAACTGATGTCTTCTGTCTGGACTTCTGTAAGGCCTTTGACAGAGTCCCCTATAACATTCTTGCTCATAAATTGGAGAGAGAAGGATTTGATAGATGGACTTTAGGATAAAAAAGGGAATTGGCTAGATGGTCACTTCCAGAGTTACAGCCAACGTCTCTCTGTCCAAATGGAAACCAATAATGAGTGGTGCTCCTCAAGGGTCCAAACTGGGACCAATACAGTTTATATCTTCACTAATGAAATAGACAATTGCATTGAGTGTGCTCTCACCAGATTTATGGTTAACACCACAGCTGATACACTAGTTGGAGCAGATGCCATACAGAGGGACCTTAACAGGCTTAAGAAGCAACCCCATATGGACCTTATGAAGTTCAACAAGGTCAAGCGGAAGATCCTACATTTGGGTTGGGGCTATCGCCATATCAGACATGACAGTTTTGTTGCTTTATTTAAAAACAAAAACCTTACTATTCACACTGGGAAATAAGGCAATAAAAAGATTTTGAGGTATTAAACCAATCCCCTTCCAAACCAAAACATTCTATGACTTTATGATTCTGTGATTTTAGAAATTTGATATTTTGGTATATCATGGTTGCTGGGTCTCAGTTTTCATGCATCTATTAATTCATTAGATTTACCAGAACAAAGGTAAGTACCACTCTTAACTCCAGAATAAAAGGATGTTGTTTACACCTGGATAAGTGAATGAAGTCCAGACAAAAGCCAGGAGAGAACTAGCATGCTGCTAGCAAACAAAAAAGAGTAGTGTATAATAGAAAAAGTCTTCTGGGGAAAATTCATATTTTCCTAGCATTTTGTCCAGAACTGTCAGAGTGGCCATAGACAGGAGAGATATCAAATTGTTAATAGTTAGACTAGGACTGCTGTCCTAGTTCAAAATTTGAAGATGTAACCTGCAGCAGGTTTTCTAGCAAAAGTCTTTCCTGTTAGCTGGAAAACCCATCTCTTTTGAAACAGCTTTCACTCTGCTCAGTAATTGTAGCTAATGCTTCAAACTTGTGTGAAAGGAAGAGTGACATTTAGCTTTGGATGAAATTAAATACCAGATAGGGTTATTCTGTAGCATTGACAACAATATTGCAGGAGTTTGGAGTCCAGAAAATGAAATTGTGATAAGAAAATAATGACACCAGGATGGAGGAATAGGTCAGAAAAGATTTCAAAGTATTTAAAGAAAGCCAACATTTGTACACCTTTGAAAGAGACACATGACATTTTTTTTTCATTCTATTCACACTGGAAATAAGGCAATAAAAAAGATTTCCAGGCATTAAACAAAGCAAAACATACTTCTCCAAGAAAAACCTTATGATCCAAAATTAATATTGATTCACAGATTTATCGGTAAATGTGTAACTAAGTAACAGAAATAGGAGGAAAAAAAGATGACAGAATTTGTGTCTCCTTGAAGAATATCAGAGAGCTCAATTCTGTCAAAGACTAAGACTGGCCATGTCATTTGTTTGCTCTTTGACTTTCTCTGTATAAAACTTTGCTTTAAGAGAAAAAAAAAAAAAAAGTGGAAAAGATATGGTAGTGGTTTCAAAAGAACAAAACTTTGGGGAAAATTTTAATTTAGACATAAAACAAGCATTATTTTTTACCAAACAGGAAGACATTTTAAAAACCAGGAATTTAGAATGAGCTTCAACTACAAAACGTCAGTTATTGTTTTGTGTAAACCAAGTAACTGTCAGAGTAGTCATTCTCCTGGTGCAGTTATTTGCAGCATTTTTGTACATTCTGGTCTGAACTGCTTTCTGTCATTAAAATTTGATTCCTCCCTTTGAAGGTTTCACATCTAAACCTCTAGGCAACATATATTTATATTTAATATTCAACCAATTTTTCTCAACACATCCCTACAGTATAAATTACTATTATCCTTTCATTTTAATGATCTATAGACTTTCTCTCCTTGTAAAAGTAGAATCACAGAATCACAGAACGTTAGGGATTGGAAGGGACTTTGGAAGATCATCTAGTCCAATCCCCCTGCCGGAGCAGGAACACCTAGATCAGGTCACAAAGGAACGCATCCAGGCGGGTTTTGAATGTCTGCAGAGAAGGAGACTCCACAATCTCTCTGGGCAGCCTGTTTCAGTGCTCCCTCACCCTCACTGTGAAGAAGTTTCTTCTCATATTTAAGCAGAACCTCCTATGTTCCAGCTTGCACCCATTGCCCCTTGTCTTATTGTTGGATGTCAAGGAGAAGAGCCTGGCTCCATCCTCCTGACACTCACCCTTTACATATTTATAAACATTAAGGAGGTCACCCCTCAGCCTCCTCTTCTCCAAGCTAAAGACACCCAGCTCCCTCAGCCTCTCCTCGTAAGGGAGATGCTCCACTCCCTTAATCATCTTTGTGGCTCTGCGCTGGACTCTCTCAAGCAGTTCCCTGTCCCTCTTGAACTGAGGGGCCCAGAACTGGACAAAATATTCCAGATGTGGTCTCACCAGGGCTGAGTAGACGGGGAGGATCACCTCCCTTGGCCTGCTGGCAACATTCCTCCTAATGCACCCCAGGATCCCATTGGCCTTCTTGGCCACCAGGACGCACTGCTGGCTCATGGCCAACCTGTCGTCCACCAGGACCCCCAGGGCCTTCTCTGCAGAGCTCCTCTCCAGCAGGTCATCCCCCAGCCTGTACTGGTACATCTGGTTGTTCCTTCCCAGGTGCAGGACTCTACACTTGCTTTTATTAAACCTCATCCGGTTTCTTCCAGAGAAGAGAATGGGGACTTTTTCAACTCTGTCAATTAAGTATTAGCAAACAAAAAAGGGGGGGAAATTACAACTGTCTAGGTGAATGAAAACTATCTATGGTCTCATAACATCTATAGATCCATCTACAAGGTTATTGTCTTGGCATTAGCTAGAACCCCACATGGTAGAGAGAAAAACGCCCAGAATCTGACAATAGGTTCACCTCTCCACACAAGACATTTCTCTTTAATTTGTTCGAATTATTCTGTTAAAACCAGAACTAGGAAAAACTTTTAATTATAGTTTTGCATCTGTTTGATTTATCATTAAGGAGAAATGGGATAGCTCTCCAGCTACAGTTTCTGCCCTGTATCTTGGGTATTTTACCTTATCTACCTCTATGTGGCCATATATGGTTTTAGTAATGTAAGCAATGTTGACAAGCAGGAAGGAAGGTGAGAGATGTGTGAAGAGACAATGACAACAATAGAACTTTACGATTATAGACTTTTTGCCTTGCCCAAGCAATAAAGACTCGCCATCCAAGAAAGTAAAATTTTAAGTTGCAATAATCATTGAATCACAGAATCATAGAATGGTTTGGGTTGGAAGGGACCTTAAAGATCACCTAGTTCCAGCCCTCCTGCCACAGGCAGGGACACCTCCCACTAGGGCAAGTTGCTCAAAGCCCATCCAACCTGGCCTTAAACACTTCCAGGAATGGGGCATCCACAGCTTCTCTGGGCAACCTCTTCCAGTGCCTCACCACCCTCATTAGTAAAGAATTTCATCCTTATATTTAATCTAAATGCACGGAAACAAGAAACCATAATTCTTTTGTTATCAACACTTATTTTCTGTGTCTTTTGTATACCTAGAATGAGGTGTGCAGATTGAACATTCTTGTCACTGAATACTGCCAACTTTCTCAGTACAGGTTACCACATTTTAGCAAGGTATTTTTAATGTGCATACAGGAAAATTTTTAGCCTAGAAATTAAGTTTGCATGAAATGCATTGTAATATCACATCCTTCTTTCATACAGGTAAGTTTCAGTGACTTTCTTTGTTGTTTGGCAGGGATAATAAAAATATATAGTTTTATATATTAGAATGCTGGAATTCTTGCTAAACTGTTTGTTAAATAAGAAACTGTAAACTTAGGTCATAATAATCACATTTTTAGAGTTTTTTAAAATAAATGTTCTTGAAATTTTGATAAGAAAATAATGTTTAACTAGTTAAATTATATTTCAGATTATTAGAGTATTTAAATAAGAAATACTTATGAAAAGGCTATATAGAGAAATCTAAAATAAATCTGACAGTACTCAAGCAGGTGTAGGAGCATTTCCCAGAGTTACATATCTAGATACCAGGCCATTTCTAGATACTGACCATGCAATAGTAAGAATAAATTAGACCTAAACCCGCATATTTTATCCATAAATTTTTTGTTGCTGTTTATGTAAACCTTAGACTTTCTATAATAATTTTAGTGCAGCATTCAGAATTAAATCTATAAAAAAAGCAGCATTGAATAAATTTATTGAATGAACATGCAACAATTTCTGTAAGTATCTGTAAACAAACATAAAAGTACAACCATCACAGAATTTGGCAATCAGTTTTGACCACTCTGTTTAAATGATAATGGAAAGTCTGCTTTGGATTAATATTACCAAAAATCACTTATTAGATACAGAAGTTATGAAATAGTTCAGTGCCAAAGAGCCAAAGATTTGATTTCTTTTATATATTTCATATAGGCTTAGTGAAGCTCAAGAAGTTCAACACTTGCATGATAGCACGGATGTTTCTTTAAGCGATATTCTATCGTGCTGAACATATTACTGTTATATTAATTTAGAAAATCTGTTGTAGTCCAGCCTTTTCCCTTAAGCAAAGAAATCCAGTGGGAATTGAAATCTTGGGTGAATCTTCGGTTCTTCCCTAGACGAGTCTTTGTACTCTGTACTCAGGTGTGAAGTACAGCCATTTCACATGTTTTGCTGCCTGACTGTTCCAGAGATCTTGAAAAAACAGCAAGGCAAAGCAGCCCTACGTTTGCAAGGTAAGTATGGCATTACCTGTTCTAGCATTGCTTTCCCAAGTAGCTCTCATACAGGCTAATTAATACACTCCTTTACTCTGCAAGATGAACATTTTACTCAATTTTCACACATCCATTACAATAAGCTACCAAACCCAGCAATTTACAGACTCAGCCCTCCTCAAACAGAAGTCAAGAGATCAGCTGGATGGAAGAGAGTATGAAGTCAATATTCTCCCTACCTCTGGGAAAGCAAGATGATATGACTACAATGAAAGAAGGCACTTTAGAAGACAGAATTAGTTCATCCCATTTGTTTAGTCTGACAGGTTTAGACAGTTGAGGCTGGTCATTATCAAATCCTTAAAACATCTGTTTATTAAACTTGGAGAGAGAAACTGAGTCATGATGGTGTCTCTGCACCTGAAGGTATCCTCAATGAGAGACTGAAAACTAGAAGCTACTAAAATTTCCTTATTGGCAACCATCTCGGATAATGGTCATTAAACAAATAAATAATAATAATAATAATAATAAAAACCAAAACCAAAACCAAAACCAAAAACAAAAATAAAAATAAAAATAAAAACCTTGGGAATGAATCACAGCTCCTGTGTGTTCCTCTGTTTGATAATGTGGAAAACTTAATCCATAAAGGAGTCATTTATGTGACTACAGAGCTAAGCCAATCAACGCACTCCCAGACCTATGTAGTTCTGGTTTATACAGCTGAATGGCTGAAATGTTTCATATTCAGAGGCAGAGAATTTCTTTGGAAAACCTAGTTAAAAATGCAAAATGCTCTTTTGAGCTAGTTGTTATGATTGAGAACATATTTACTGTTCTTGAAACTGTACTACTCATTTTGTACAAAACAAGAGTTCCGGATGCCTCATGTTAAAATTCACTGTGAAGTGTAGAACTGAAGGTGAAGTGTCTCTTAGAGACATTTCTCTCCTTAACAGAGTAAATAAAGACAAAACTTAATTCAATGTCAGATATTGCTTTGTATGTACAATAGTAAATCGACCCATTATTCATCAGCCCTTATAATACCATCTCTCTATTGTCCTTGCCTCTTCCTTTGTCCTCAAACAATGCCATATACCATTTTCATTACAGACTTTCAGAGCTGGGATTCTCCTGTGAAAACTGATAAAGAATTTTTATTATATTTTATTTTAATGTCTTATGCATTTCTGCATGAGGTTCATAGAAGTCAGTATAACTGATTGCAGACTGTGAATGTTCATTGATTTTTCTTGGTCAATTCCAGCAATGATGGTATTTTGGAGGTCTTGGTGCCTAGCACTCTAGCAAACTTTTGAAACAGTTTTCAGTATTTATTGTCAAATCAGTGATTTTGACATCATTTAAAACTATGCAGAAGAAATAAAATATTAATATTAATAGAAACTTTCTGGATATTCCTTTAATGACCTTAATCTAGACCTAAAAATAAAAGTTTTTGCAAGATGAAAAACTCCTAGATTGTAGAAATAAATAAAAATACATGCAGAAATAATAAGCCATAAGGTGACATAAACACATATGTAGATTTATTTCAAAGAAGTCTTTGCTAATAAGCCATCATTCACAAGTGTAATCTTTCTAACTCCAATCCGTATAGTTTGTAGCTATTTTCTTGATGCTGCATTAGATTTGCTTACAGCTGAATATATTTGCTTTCAGAGAAATTTGGCAATGTATTTTGAAAGTACAAATGAAAAAGCAATAGGTAACCTTACATCTTATAGGTGTTTTGTTTCTGGAAGTTGTATGAATCACACTTTTTTTTTTTTTTTTCCAGACACTTTAAACAGCTTTTGGCTAATCTGTGTGATTAGTGGTGATCAAAATAAATAAATAAACAAATAAATAAATCAGAAAACAGGATCCTAGAGAAGAAAAAAAAAATCCTACTATTCAAAAGAAGTTGCGCTAGTACAAATGATACTGATGTTGCTTCTGGAAGCATCTGTGGTTGTGGTAACCATCAATTGGATCACTTCTACCAGACTTTCTGACAAAGTATACTTTCTCCTCAAACATTAAAAGCTATGTTATAATGCAAGTATATAAAATAGCAGAGGAAATAACAATTTTTAATTAATTCTATAATCCTATCTCTATGAAAATTGAAACAATGCTCTTAAAAAAAAAAACAACTTCAATACTGGATTAAATTCTGTACATTCTAAATTTATCATATAGCTTTTGTAGTTCCAGAGTTACCCTGAAGTAAGCAAACTTATGATCTGGCTCTTGCAAGTTATCGTGTAGAGAAAGTGCTTTTTAAACTATTTTTCAGAAAGAGTAGGCAATCATTCAGAAATAATATTCATACCTATGAGTAGAAAAGTGTAAATATCTTTTGTAATAGACAGGGATTCTATTGTTGCAGGAAATGCATACATCTAATTATAAACAGCACTCTCTTTTCCCATAATTACTGCAGAGAAAGATGAAGTTTTCCTTAGGTGAATTTGATAAATGATAGAGGATTCTGGAAAAAAAAAAAAGCAATAAGGGACACTGTTGACATACTTGATGAGTGGTTAACCCTATTAACTCTCAAGGAGAGCAAGTTCAACCTCCATATGTAAAGCATCCATTTAGCTTCCTGCTCTTCTGAACCTGAATAATCAACAACATTATAGGTTGAAGGATATGATTTTAGATTTGCTTAGATACCTGTGTTAGGTTGTTTTCTAACTTACACTAGGTATCCCCCCCCAGAAAAATCTATCTAGTCCTAGAGTGACTTAATATTCATGTATAATATATATTCTGTGATCATTCATTTAACAAGGAGTAAGTATAAAAATACTTCATATTCTTATAATATCGATTCCTCACAACTGTGCCAGGTATCTGAAATCAGGTAGTTTGCAATAGGAACTTTCTATTCCTGAAAGTCAATAGAATAAGCAGCTGCAAGAAATACTTTGTCTGATTCACTCTTTTAATCTCAGTTTAGTCTAAAATATTGAGAACTTCATAAAGAACCTCTGTTCTGTATGACAGTTCCTAAAAATATTGATCAGATTAAGTATCAATATTAACAAAATTAAATTTCTCACAAAGAGAATGAAAAAAGTCCTATAAACCTATAGGAAAATATTTGAACCATGATATTGAAACCTCTTAAAGAAGAAGAAGAAGAAGAAAAAAAAAAGGAACCTAACATTGTACACATCAATACACAGATTTTTACAAGAACAGCAAGAAATATACATTCCCACAAAAGGACAGAAATATATTTATCACACCTAAAACAAATGAAAACAAACTGAACGGGAGATTAAAAAGGGAAAACTAGACTACCACTTAAGAAAGTTCCTTCTAAGAAAAAATTGTGCCAACACTACCGTCCTACCCTTGAGTGAGGCAGGTATGGTTGTCTTTGGAGAGAAGCCTACACTGGAGCAAGTTGTCCAATGGGAACTGTGGCCTGTTTTTTGTTTGTTTGTTTGTTTGTTTGTTTGTTTTTGTTTTTGTTTTGGGTTGTTGTTGTTTGTTTGTTTGCTTAAAATGTTTAGTCAAATGTATGTCAATGAACACAATTCAGCCTGAGGTTTTGAACACATGCAAAATAAAAATAAACTGATCAGATTCAGTACTACTCATATCTATTCACTTCCAATTCCAGTCATAATTTAGGATATGGCTATATAAAGAGTTACAACATGAGGCTGGCAGAAGCAACCGGTAGTGAACCTGACGGAAAAAAAATCTGCATGATTTTTGAGATCTAACTTTGTTTCAACAGGTGGAGGTTTTAGGAGTAAGACAAGGTCCAGACAGAATTTAAAAGTGGATAAAACCTCTGATATTTAGTACTGCATCAGAAGACTAGCCGTGAACTCATTAAATTTCATATAGCTCTGCAAATACTGATAGGTCAAAACTTTAAACCTGAAATTTAGATGACAAAACTGGTCTCCAGATAAAAGATGAGTAAGAAATTGAGGTCAGAAAAGATTCCTTTTTTTCCCTTTTGGTTACTTTATAGGACTTCTATTTTGAACTTAAAAAATTAATCATAGAATCATAGAATATCCCAAGTTGGAAAGGACCCAAGTGGATCATTGAGTCAAACTCCTGGCTCCACATAGAACCACCCCAAAATCAGACCATAGTTCTGTGAACATTGTCCAAATGCTCCTGAGCTCCGGCAGGCTCAGTGCCCCCTGTTCACGAAGCATCCTGTTGTGGTGCCTGACCACCCTCCCAGTGAAGAATCTTTCCCTAATATCCAATGTGAAAATATCCATTCAATAAATTTTCCTGAGTTTATCCACATTTATAAAGATTTCATAGTTCGTTATGAAATGACTTACTGGGAAGAAATTCTACTGGTAACTATAGGAATATATAGTTCATAATATTTCTTCTACTGATCCATCTCAAAGATGTTGATCTTACTGAAAGATGAAAGAGTGGAAAAGCAATGTAAAATCAATAGAAATTATGCATTCAATTACTCTTTAAGTGTTCAAACCTAAATATTACTTGACAATTTAGTCAGATTAAATTAGTTTCAGTGACGGTCTCAAGTTTTGGCACAACTACTGATGACAATTACCGCAAAAGATCTCTATTACGAATATCTATGGTGCATGAGGAAGGGATGACTAAGATTTCAAGGGGGTGTGCAATTTTATGAAATAATATAGTACCTCAAGAAGAAAAAAAAATCTGTTGAGTGTTTTTAAGGGTTAGGGTAAGCACAAAAACTGGAAGGAAATTTTCATAGATGAAGAACAATGAAGCAAAACTATTGAGACTCCTATTGCTTTTCATATTTTCTATGTTTTCATCAAAATCTCAGATGAATATGGAATTTTCTTTGTAAAAATCTTCACTCAATGAGCAAAGCCATTGGGACAAAGAGAAAGAAGCACAGATAGCTTAAACATACATTTTTGTTTCAAAATATTGATTGTATCTTGTTAGTATTAACACTCTGAAATGAGTGCAAAGTCTAAGTCATACTTTAGGAAAGCGAAAGTATGTTTTATTCCCAAAGTCAGATTCACAGAAATGTGCACACTGATTTAGCATTTGAAGAAAATCATTAATTTTAGTTTAAAAATTTTAGTTTAAAATTGGAGGTAAGTAGCAGGGATACAACAGTAAATACAGTAGAACAGAGAACAAACTAATCTGTGTGATATTTCCACATACGCAATAAAAGGAAAATGTTCTATACAGTCCATTACTAAAAATCAGTAAACTTCACAGACCTGCATTCAGTCCAGTCATCTAAGACGAATAGGAAGCAAAGGCCTGGAAATATTTGGATTCTAGATTTTTGTCATATTTTTAAGCATAAGGAGATAGCTAAATATAGTGGTATAAAACGGATTCTTGCCTCTATACAGCAATAGATAGCATTTCCTTTCTTTTTCCACATTTTAAGTGTGTCTGCTACTGGTCTCCTCAGGATTGATTTTAATATATTTTAATAGTAAAAAAAATACATATTTTTATTACCGCATTTAATATAAACTTTATTAAAAAGCCTGTTTGGCAGTAAAATCACAAGGGTGCCTTAAAATCATTTGCCACTATTTTATTTGAATGTAATACAGGTAAAAAATTTCTGTGCTGTGCACTTTTTGCTTTCATCTCCTTTCTGAGGCCGTATTGCAGTCTAGTTTAGCCATAAAATGTGCTCTGTGTGTGACACTGTATTTTTAATGACACGGTGGATGCTTCCACAGTTGCAAATGGTAGCATTTCAAGTATTTCAAAAGATCACAGGAACCTGTCAGCAGTTCGTCTTGACAGCTGGCTGTAGTCACCAAACCTGGGAGGAGTCACAGAGCTGGGGGGTGACCTCGGGAGGTCATCAGCTCTATCCCTGTGCCCCATGGCAGGATCTGCTATACTTGTGTTATTCCTTTCTGACATTTGTTTAATTTTTTCTTAAAGAAGGGAGTCTCCTCTCTAATAGAGGAGATTCCAGCATCTCCCCTGACAACTCATTCATTTACTTTGCTATGCTCACAGTTAGGAAATATTTCCTAGGATTTAACCTAAGTCTTTCTTTCTACCTTTCCATCCACCACAGGCATGAGGAATAAATTATTCTTCTTTGCAGCAGCTATGGAAGTTAGTTGAAGATTCAAAAAGCATTATGTCTCAGTCCTTTTCTTTTCTAGACTAAACAGTCTTGTTCTCTCAGCTCTTCCCTTGCAAATCCATTTTTCTCACATCTCTGATCATTCTTGCTGTCATTCTCTGGATTCTTTCCATTTGAGCATGTTTTTCTTGACATCTCTAAGTAAGCCTAGTATACTACATTGCTAAGCTAAATGCAAAATATATTTCTTTTGCTGAAGGCCATGTTCCTGTTTACAATACTAAGATTTTTGCTTCTTTAGCAATGTCATGATACTGTTGACTCACATTCAGTTTGTGAAGCACTAAATACTCTCCTGCAGATCTGACATCCAGCCAGTTATTTCTCTGTCTGCTCTTGTGTAAGTGATTATTCATGCCAAGTGCATTGCCTTGTTTGCCTCTGATTGAATTAACAATTGTCAGTTCTCTAGTTACTAGTGGAAACAAAGGACCACAGATCAGCCTCTGTATCATAGATTTATGAGACTAGAACAGAGTATACATAGTTATGCTCCCTTACCATGCTCCTACAGGGAGAGGGTGTACCTTGCCTGGTACTTTCTGTTGACAGGACATTCTCTACAGAGTATTATAAACAACACATAACTCACAGTCTTTACTTCTGGAACTCTGTACTGCCTGAAAATATTTCTTGCTCTGTGTTCTGCAGAGATTGCAAGTAAAACTCATGTTTTTCTCCTTCTGCCTCAATCTCTTTCCTTCAGCTAACCAATACCAAAGGCCAAGAGTGGAAAGATATGGATTGAAGTTATAGTAACACCAGTAGATTATTCTCCTTTTTCTGGTTTATTGAGTTTAAGGGTCCTCCTCACCCAGACGATTCTGTGGGAAGTTGAGTGCATTAGAACATTATTTTGTCCCTTATTACCATGGTGGTTTTCATTCACAAAGAAAAATAGGCCAATTTAAAAATATTTATTCTTTCTATGTTCCCACTGTTTTTGCTTCCTCTTGTATATGGGTATGAGCAGTTGTGGGGGTGGATGGGCAATGGGCTAACAGAAGAGAGCACATTTTGACTGAATTTAAATGGTAAAACACACAGCAGAGTGCAAATGCCCTTCTTTCCCGTAACCCAAGCTTCTGCTTCTTTAGATTATTGACAATTATTGCAGCCCGGAAGGCCAACTATGTCTTGGGCTGCATTAAAAAAGGGGTGGCAAGTAGGGAGAGGGAGGTGATTGTCCCCCTCTGCTCTGCTCTGGTGAGACCCCACCTGGAATACTGCGTGCAGGCCTGGGGCCCCCAGCACAAGAAGGGTGTGGAGCTCTTGGAACGGGTCCAGAGGAGGGCCACTAAGATGATCAGAGGGCTGGAACACCTCTCCTATGAGGAAAGGTTGAGGGAACTGGGCTTGTTTAGCTTGGAGAAGAGAAGGCTCCGGGGAGACCTCATTGCGGCCTTCCAGTACCTGAAGGGAGCATATAAACAGGAGGGGGAACACCTGTTTACACACGTTGATAGTGATAGGACAAGGGGGAATGGTTTCAAACTAAGACAGGGGAGATAAAGGTTGGATATTAGGAGGAAGTTTTTCACTCAGAGGGTGGTGAGGCACTGGCACAGGTTGCCCAGAGAGGTTGTGGATGCCCCATCCCTGGAGGCATTTATGGCCATGCTGGATGTGGCACTGGGCAGCCTGCTCTAGTAGTTGGCAACCCTGCCCAGAGCAGGGGGGTTGAAACTAGATGATCTTTAAGGTCCTTTTCAACCCATGCTGTTCTATGATTCTATGATTCTATGATTATATTTTGGTGGAGATTTTTCTTAGAGAGGATGGCCTTTGTGACAAGTACCTTTTAAAAATTGGTTCTTCCAAACTTAATATTTCAAACTAGGTAAACTTTGCTTTATATTTTCTGTGTTATCTTTCATTCACACTTCCAAACTTCCTAGCTGAATCAGGAACAAACTCAGTCAGGCCACTGACAGAATGTATATTCTTATATTTAAAAATGAAACATGTAGAAAGCCTGGATTTAGAAAACACTAGAATTATTTTCTTAAGTGTGCAAATAGTCCCTCAGCTACAGTGACAGCCATGTTAGAAGTCCTCACTTAGCTCTTAATGAATAGATATCAAGGATCATGTTAATTATGCTACTCCTGGCATCATTAGTACAAGTGTAAGTTGGTTCTACCAACTGCCTTGCCTAAGCTCCAACACCGATGTGCAAAGCAAAGAAATATCAGTTTTAACTCTACAGGTTTACATTGCCTCCTCCAGTGTAACGTACAGTTTGCCCTTAGACTGACTTTTTCTTCTAATCAAGGAACAGACATTAAGTAACTGACAGCACCTATAGCTAAACATTACATTGTAAAGAGATGATGGAAGTGATCCAACTTGGAAAAAAATGTTAAACCAATGTTGTTAAAGCTATGCACCTCTATCCCTTGCAGGTTCAAAGTCTGTATATTTCTTTGATATTCGGATGCAGAACAAAGTAGAAGACAACTGTTGGCATGATCTAATGCATTGAACCGGGGTCGTTAGGATAAATTCTCTCCAAAGGACACTGCTAAATTCTTTAGGTTTAAAATGGAACCGGAAGAAAAAGGTGAGAGCCTACTACATATATACAACTCTGTATGTGTGCAGTAACCCTGGCAGCTGTGGAAAGGTCTGGAGTTACAACAAATATGTTGAAGGAGAACAGGTACTGCAGATCTGGTTGCGTGCTTGTGAGATAAGCTGTGGTACAAATGGCAGAGCTGTATTATAAGCAAAATAGCCTGCGTGGTTAGGAATCTATTTTCTTATAGTAAAAAATAGACAAATATTTTTCTTTCTGTTTAGAACACTGTACATGTTGTAAAGAGTATTTAGCTATTGGAACATAGTAGCAAGGGGAGTGGTCACTTCTCTGTCTTTCAGTGTCCCCAGATCAGGACTTTTTTTTTTTTTTTTTTGATTGAAATGTACATCCTTCACTCAGTACCAAAGCTCATTCTAAAACATACTTGGGTCTAGTTCATGTGTTATTCAGAGGGAGATAAAGACTATGGTTAGAAGATAATATTTTTATTTGGCTTAGAGATATAGACCTATTTTCCTTTGCCACTTTGATAAGAAGGTCTCTAGTGGCTTATCTTCACACATGTAATGTAGAATAGAAATATCAGGGAAACCAAACAGGAGTGCCCTTCAACCTCATGCACCAAAGGTGCTTTAACCTATTATTTTTTGTGTTTTCTGAGATGTAGCCCTAGGTATACTGCTGTATCAAGACTCAAGCATATGGCAATTGACAGTGTTTAACAATAACCACTGTACTGTGTATTTGGCTCAGTCCATCTAAAACTCACAGCCAAGATCTGGGCTTGATTAAAATACTATGGTTGACCATGGACTGTTCCCTGTAGTCAGGTTAAGGTGGCTGTTATAAACGGTGAGAATTAAGCGATGTGATACAGATTTCACACAGAATTACATGAGGTACAAATCATATATATCAGTATACTTAATCCAGACGCGGTTATTGATATTGATACTGTTTAATATTAGGAAGATACTTAACCAGCTCTTAAGAGAGTGCAAAATACTTTTGATTATTTACCCAGACTGAAATTATGGATTGTGTTATCAGGACCAGTTGCATGTTTGCAAAGGGGAAAGGTCAAGGAAGGTAACAATGAAAATAAGAAGGAAGAGATGAATGGAGCTCTTTAGCTAAGCCATACTCAAGCAGACTAGACATAGTGGCTACTTCTGTGGCTTTACATACAACAGCCTTACAAGCCATTGTGGGTTCAAGTATGTGTGTTTAGAAACATTTCAGCTATTATTTTTACCTTTTACACAGGGTAGCTGATCTTGGTTCTGTAACGGCTAGTGCAATTTTTCCAATTATTTTAACTGGAAACAGTGTTGGAGTTTCACTTGTTCTTTAAGAGTGGCTAGCATTTTGCTTTAGAAAACCAAAGTTCTTGTGATATGTAAATTTCTGGAAAGGTATGTGGTATCATTTCTAAGTGACCATATTATAAAGCCTTTTATGATTTATGATTATTATAAAGCCAGTAGTGTTGTTATAAATCTATTTTGCATAATAATTAAATAGCATCTCTCCAACCCCAAGAAGTCATAGACCTTTTGTCATCACTACAAAATCAGGCTGAGTGTAAACACAGCCTAGTTTCCTCCATGTTTTTGTATTTGTATGCAGCAATTGTCAGCATGTCGGCAGTGGACGGTGATAAAGTGCATTTTTCTGCTTGGGTGGTTAGCCCTTTCATTTTTACAAGTGACAAAATAAAAATCTGTTGAAGAGTGAACATGCTGCTTTCACCGTGTCATCTCAGCCCTGCGGGTCATTTTATTATAAAAATGTAAAAATCCAGTCAATTTTATTTAATCAGCTGAAAAGGAAAAGTGTTTCCAGGTCATTAATCAAGTGCTCCTTCTCTGTGGGACTTGTCTCTTCAGAAACTGCCATCTGAATCATTAATAAAGCTGAAAAGATTTTGTGCCAGCAGGTTTTTGAGAAACCTAGATGTTATCAATATAACAGGAGTAAAGTAATTTGAGGTCAACAAATAAAGATTTATATATTCATTGCTTCAAAAGCTCCATCATGTCTATTAAAAACAATTAATTATTTATTTTAGAAGCATTTAATTGTTAGAAAACATACAACTGTTTAGAAGGTATTTGATTATATATTCCATAATTACATGTTTTCTTTAATGTTACCTAACCATATATTTACAGTACACTTTTATGTGAATTGATCAAAACATAATGAGACAGTAAGAAGAGATAATTACTACTGTATCTATAATAATGATGATAGTAATTAAACCACAGAGAGCTACATTCAATAGCATCAAGCTAGAGACTTAAACTCTTGTTAAAAAAGATACTGAAAACACTTACTGCATTGTTAACATGTTCATCTCTGTGGACGCCTTGATGTGGCAGCTGATGATACCTGTGTCCAAGTGTTTGCATACCTTTCATGGTAGGTGAGAAGAACACACTTTCTCATCTTGTGAACATGTGAAATGAAACATGTTTCCATCCCACATGATGGGCAAGACGAAAACATTACAAAATGTTGGAACTGGTAGGGCAAATGGAGAGAGGTAGAATGCAGGATAGAGTAAGCACAAATGCAGTATTTAGAGCACTCCCACAGCTGTTCACATTCTCACCTGGCTTTGGGGAGGCTGAGCTCTAATTCCCTGTCCTTTCAGCTATTACCTCTGTCTGGAATGTGAATAGTACCAACAGGAGCAGTTTGGGAGTAATGAATGAATAGACTAATCTTTAAGGTTTTAATTTTGCATGGGGAATATAGTTTCAGGTATCTGCTTTTCATCAAACAGAGGAAATGTTGGAATCCAGGCTCCCGTCTGTTGCCTGGTCAGAGTTGCTTTCTTTCCCTCAGGCTTCCACTGAAAACTGCTCATTTGGGTTTTGACAAATCTCAACATGTTAAATGAAAAACTCTTTCTGCCAGGAACTTCCTATTCAGTCTACTTATGAATAAATTGTTATGCTTGCGTTTACAGCAATAGGCTTTGGAGTTAGTAAGATAAGATGTACTTTTTGGATTTACAATTTTTGGATGTCACTTGAAAACTTGGTTTGCACTGCATCTTCTCTAATCCATTTGATTGCCCCCAACAAATTGATTAGCTAGCATTTCCTAATCTTTAATTTTTTGATAGATAAGAAATTAATTTTGTTTTCTGAAAGTGCTAAAGTTATAATTTCAAAACCTACAAAAATCCATTTTTATTCAGGAAGGCAGCAGTCCAAAGTATACATACATGGGTGTGCTTTTACTCATGCATATTCTAATCTAAAAAATAAGACAAAAAATCAGAACCCATACCCTTTTTCTGTTATATTTTAAAAGTGACTTTACTGTCATACACAATATCATGTTTGAATTAAGATGTTGATTTCTTCCTAGTGAAAGTTCATGAGCTATTACAGTGTAATCCTGAATTTACATGCCTATTCATATAAATCAGGCTGTGTTTTTTTCTTTTTAACAGTGTACACATAACAGCTGATGCTAACCACCATCATCCTCATTACAGATGGTAGACTGTGAAGACCCATCCTAGACCTGTCGCTCTATAGAAAGTTTACAAGTAAATTATGCACAACACTATGGACTTTCTTTCTTACGTTGGACTTTGCTTACTGCAGACAACACTAACATTGCCATAATGGCACGAAACTTGGCACACAGGCTTACAGCAGGCCACCAACAAGCCAGAATCTAATTGCATTTACACTAGTTCGGTTCACTTAGAGTTACTTGTCTGTCTGTACCTGTGTAACGAAGTGGAAAAAGAGCCTACAGGTCAACAGCAGCAGTAATTACTTGTCCACTAGGAACTGATCTGAGGCCACCAATTCATTTCACACAGCTGACCAAACAGTCATTGGTTGGTAATGACATCTTGTCCCAAGCAACTCAAGCTATTCGTAAATAGAACTTAGTAGCAGAGGGCTTCAGAGTCCATTTACCAATCCCCAGGACTGAGTGGCTCATGAGACTAGTAATGTGTTATGAAGTCTCTCACCATCATAAGTTACAGTTTAAACTCTGCACGTGTGTGCGTGTGTGTTCACACGCATGCATATGCTGTTTTTCTCCTCTCCCTGTAGAAAGGGTGCCCTGATAGCTCTGGGAAAGAGTATCTTTACTCTGCTGTGATGTGGCAGAATTTTGTGATTCAAAGCAGGTATTCTTTTTCTTTCTTTTTTTCTTTCTTTCTTGTACATTATCTTAAAATGAAATTTCATAGATGTTTTAGTCTTAATATAGACTAATCACTATAATGGTTATCTAAAAAAAAAAGTCATGTAAATAATCTCATTTTATCACTTGATTTGTTCCAAAATCACCATTACTATGATTAGTCTATATTAAGAAAAAATATCTATGAAATTTTGTTTGAAGATAAAAGAATTCAGAAAAAAAATGTTTTCTTTAATCATGAAGCTCTGCCAAGTCCTAAATTATCACAGCAGGAGTAAAGATGGTATAACAGTGATAAAACAGCTACCAAAGAAGCTAGTCCCAGTACAAATTAAAATTCCTGCAATTTTTCTGTAACAGATGTAGTAATTTTTCAGTAATTGTTATTAATTATTTTTGGCAAGAAAGTATCAACAATTCTTCTTTAACAGTGTCAATTGCCATTAGTATAAATCTTCCAGGACTCATTTCTATGTACATGTATACTTCACATATCAGAAAACCAGCAATTTACAGCTGTAAAATAGATTAAGATGAGATTAGAAGATGTGGAACACCACCTACTTACAAATACAATGATTTTCTAGTTTTACACTATTATATGAACCTTTACTCTGTCTGTGAAGTTGCTGGATGGCTGGTTTGTCAGTAGTAACACTGAAGGAAATATAAAAAGTCGATACATTTTCTTAATCATAACTATATTCAGTTATGTATTAAAAAAAAGCTGAAAACACTGTATATAAGTATGACGACACTGTACATATAAGCTGAAGACACAGGCTCTTTTGTGACTATTTTAACAATAGACATCTGGATGCTGTTGTAACGAATAACCATACAGTTAAATACTCTAGAAACTGACTGTTTTTGGTTCAACAAAGACTTTTGGCATATTTTAATTCTGTCTTGCTCTTTAATGTCAGAAATGTAACCTATTTGTCTTCCTATCTCACTCTCTTTCAATACATTTGCCAAAATAAAATGTCATCTAATATATTTAAATCTTTTATTATCACAGAGATCAGGATATTATTCTCCCTTGTGAAATTGGACTTCAGACTGAAACTGGTCTCTTTTGATCATTTCAGTCTGATCTCATACCGCAGCAAGAAAATATTATATTTCTTGCCTTCATTATCTCTTCCAGAATCATATGTTTTTGCAGGCTTGAACTGTCAGCACTACATTTTAGCTTTGTCATTTCTTCTCCCAGGAGCTTACTGATACTCATATCTTTTCCTAACTTTCATTTTGCCATGCTAAATAAACTATGCTGTTTTACCACTTCCCTCTGCTCAGAACAGATATTCCTCTGCACCGCCTCTAGTTCACACTTTCCTTTTTTTCCCCAGCCTCCTCCTCCCCCAGACTTTGGGTGACTAGAATTGTACCCAATACTTCAGATAAGGACACATCCAGTCTGAAACAACTAATTTTTACTAATTTCTAATTCTTCTATAATTCTGTAGAGCTTTTTCTCCAGCATTATAATTCTTTCAATACAGTTACCACCATCTCCCTTGCTCATTACTGGAGTTCTGGTACTGATTTCCATCTACAATTCCCTAGCTAATGATTTCTCCTCTAACATTGCAACAAGTGCTTGACTGAAATCCAGGTAGATAAGATCAACTTTACCTGCCTTCAACAATAATAATGAAAATGAAAGTAGCTTTACTGATGACAGATATCAGCTGATTGATGCAATGTACCTTTTTGTACTTTTTACTTTTCTCCTCAGTACTTTGGAACATTCAGTGGCATAATTCTTACCTGTTTTGAAATCTTATAAAAATCCCTCTGCATTTTGTTTTGAAAGTTTTGTCTCTTTTTTGTTTTCTGACTCAGTTGCATTGTAGGGAAACTAACAAATATTTTTCACTTGCTTAAACATGTAAAATGCACAGCTACATTATATAGAATGAAATATAACAGAATGGTTGCTAAGACAGGCTTATTTTTTATTTTTTATATTTTTATTTTTTATATTTTTATTTTTTATTTATTTATTTTTTTTTTTCCACAGCTAGACCAGTTCATGGATTTTTACTTGTGAACTCTTTATTGACTCTCATTGTAATGGTAAATATTCTTGGCTTTTCTGAAAATGGTTACGGGGCTGGTGCCACAGCTAGGGATTCGGCTACTTAGACCATGGGACTTGCTTCAAGAAACCTGGTCTACTGGGGTCAGATGGGATCCATCTGTCTGAAGAGGGAAAAAACATCTTTTGTTACAGACTTGCCAAGCTGGTGAACAACGCTTTAAACTAAAGCTGCCAGTGGAGGGGAACACTGATGCCAGTGTTAGCACTGACTGCCCAGAGATGAGAAAAGGAACAGGGATCGGCAGGAGTGCAGCTGAAGAGCATCACAAAGGAATGCTACCAAGCAAGTCAGTTTCAGTAGGCACCCAAATTAAATGTCTCTATGCAAGCGCATGTAGCATGGGAAATAATCAGAAGGAACTGGAATTTTTAGCCCAGTCTCAGGGCTATGATATCATAGGCCTCAGTGAGATGCGGTGGGATGACTCACACAACTGGAGTGCTGAGATGGATGGCTACAGGCTTTTCAGGAGAGATAGGCAGGGAGGAAGAGAAGGTGGGATAGCCCTCTATGTTAGGGAAGGTCTGGACTGTATGGAGCTTAGGGATGGTGTTGAAAGGGTCAAGTGTCTCTGGGTAAGAGTCATGGGAAACTACTGTGATAGGAGGATGTTATAAATGATCCAACCATGAGCAGACAAAATGTTCTATAAGCATCTAGGAGAAGCGTCGTGATCTCTAGCGCTTCTTTTCACGAGAGACTTCAACTTCCCTGACATCTGCTGGAAATACAGTATAGTAGAGAAGAAACAAACTAGGAGATTCCTGGAATGTGTGGAAGATAACTTCCTGATGCAAGTGGTGAGGGAACAGGCTAGGGAAGGTGCCCCACGGTGCCCCACTTGACCTATTGTTTGTCAACAGAGTTCTTGTGGTTGATGTGCTGGTTGCAGGCTGTCTCGGGCACAGCAATCCCTGGGAAAGCAAGGAGAGCAGTTAGCAGAACTCTGCTTTGGATTTCTGTAAGGGTAATCTTAGCCTATTTAGGGACCTGGTTGTCAGGGTCCCTCGGGAGGCAGTTCTAAAGGACAAAGGAGTCCAGGAAGGCTGGTCATTTTTCAAGAATGAGATCTTGAAGACATAGGAGCAGGCCATCCCTATGTGCCAAAAGACAAGCTGGTGAGGAAGAAGACCAGCCTGGCTGAACAGAGAATTTCTTCTGGAACTCAGGAAAAAAAAAGAGAGTTTATGACCTTTGGAAGAAGGGGCAGTCAACTTGGGAGGACTACAAAAGTGTTGTGAGGTTATGCAGGGAGGAAATTAGAAAGACCGAAGTCCTGCTAGAGCTTATCTTGGCCAATTATTAACAATAAAACTGTTTTTAGCTGTACATAAACAAGAAAAATAGGACTAAAGTGAATCTCTATTTTTTATTGGTTGCAGGGGGAAACAGAGTGGCAAGAGATAAGGAAAAGGCTGAGGTACTTAGTGCCTTCTTTGCCTCAGTATTTATTAGTAAGACTAATTGTTCTCTGGGTACCCAGTGTGCTGAGGTGGAAGACAGAGGCAGGGATCACAATGAAGCCTTTATGATCCAAGGGGAAATGGTTAATGACTTACTACATCACTTGGATACCCTCAAATCTACGGGGCCAGATGGGATCAACCCAAGGGTGCTGAAGGAGCTGGTGGAAGTGCTTGCCAAGCCACTTTAAGTAATTTACCAACAGTCCAGGCTAACCAGGGAGGTTCTAGTTGACTGGAGATTAGTGAATGTGATGCCCATCTACAAGATGGGCAGGAAGGTGGACTCAGGAAATTACTTGCCTGTAAATCTGACCTTGGTGCTAGGGAAGGTCTTAGAGCAGATCATTGTGAGTGACATCACACAGCAAGTACAGGACAACC
>VXAA01004095.1:13688-28113 GCA_013399115.1 Anseranas semipalmata | reverse complement strand
GGCCCGGAAGGCCAACTATGTCCTGGGCTGCATTAAAAAAGGGGTGGCCAGCAGGGAGAGGGAGGTGATTGTCCCCCTCTACTCTGCTCTGGTGAGACCCCACCTGGAATACTGCGTGCAGGCCTGGGGCCCCCAGCACAAGAAGGGTGTGGAGCTCTTGGAACGGGTCCAGAGGAGGGCCACTAAGATGATCAGAGGGCTGGAGCACCTCTCCTATGAGGAAAGGTTGGGGGAACTGGGCTTGTTTAGCTTGGAGAAGAGAAGGCTCCGGGGAGACCTCATTGCGGCCTTCCAGTACTTGAAGGGAGCGTATAAACAGGAGGGGAAACGCCTGTTTACACGTGTTGATAGTGATAGGACAAAATGGGCCCACCAATCTGACTTGTCCAGGTCCCTTTGAATGGCATCCCTTCCTTCTGTTGCACCAACAGCACCACTCAGCTTGGTGTCACCTGCAAACTTGCTGAGGGTGCACTCAATCCCACTGCCTATGTCACTGATAAAGACATTAAACATTACCGGTCCCAAGACAGACCCCTGAGGGACACCACTCATCACAGGCCTCCACCTGGACATAGAACCATTGACCACTACTCTCTGGGTGTGTCCATCAAGCCAATTCCTTATCCACCGAATGGTCCACCCTTCAAATCCATATCTTTCCAATTTAGAGACCAGGATATCCTTGACTTCCTTTGCTAGCTCTCATGTGAAAGAGAATGACAATATTCTGATGTAATGTTAACCAAGTCTGGGGGTTGTTCTGATGAGTCTATAACTGTCTATGCTTAGTAGTATAAACAATGTAATACAATACTTACATAACTTTTTCAAAGTCATATATGAAAAAGCAAATTCTTGCTTTCATTTTTTTTTCCTTAAACTAAAAAAATATTTTAGGACCAATTAAACCAGTTATATGTTCTCTTATGTTTTTATTTTTACCTCTTTGATGCCATACTCCCTGTGGCCAACATATATGCCATTATTGTAGGTCTCTGATTAAGTTAAAACTAAGAGAAACTCTGAAATATCACAATATTTCATTTCACTAGGGGTTACTTCATCTACTGAAAATTCATAATCAAATATGAAGCTAATAAATCATGTAAAATTGGAATCTCTAAAATACCTGAACAAACATACCTCTGATATTTGGCTAAATAGTCCAGGAGCTGGACTCAGTAATCTTTGTAGTTCCCTTCCAACTCATGATTTTAAATAGAACAGTTGCTCAAATTGAGCTGAATGCTCAGTTTTGTTCTGCTTGATGTTTTTGAAACACTATGAAAAAGATGAGCAGAATCCTATCAAATGTTTGAGAGTAATGTAAATAGGATTGAATTGCTATATATTTACAGTATTTAATATGTAGACAGAGCACTTTTATAGAATTGTTTTGGCTCCTGTTCAGAATCTAGCAATATCCATATTAAATTTCCCCTTAAATCTCTTGTACAGATGAAATAAGTAGAGGATTAACATATTTTTGTACTGTGTTCTTAGTATTTATCTTCACAGTTCATTTCTCTACATAGAAAGTAAAAGAATAGACTCCCCATTTGGGCCATACATGAATTGTCATCTAGATAAAAAATGAAACATTTGGTTTTAGAAATGTATATAGCCACATTTTTCTAAATGTGGCAAAGGTTAAAGAGGAAAATTCAGCTATCTACAGAGGATTTCATACATCTTTTTGTATCATGTCTCATGTCACCATTGCTTAGGAAGGGCCAAAGTTTTTTTTTTGCTATGTGTTCTGCAGTCAAGATAGGAAAAGAAATCCCACTAACATCAGCAGGAATTGGATTGGGCCCTAATACAGGAAAAAAAAAAAATCTTTGCAGCAGGGAGGAGGGCAAGGCTAACGGCTTTCAGAGATGAATTGTACTTCCTGGGGGGCCTCATTCAGAGACAGGGTTTGACATTTTTTTCATCTGTGAGAAAGGGTCAGGGTGAGGAGATGAAAATATTTCTTCATGAACTGGCCAGTTGTCAGAGCAGCTCAGGCTGAACTTTGCTTCTTTTCTCCCCATTTTCCATATATTTTCTAATTTCACAAATTCATAAAATTTGAGGGGGACCAGATTTAGTTTCATAGGTTTTCCTTCCCCTGTAGCATAATTTTAATTTTAAGTCAGACTTTGGTGGAATACACAATTTTTTATACACCTTGCATTTAGTATGTAGTAACCTTTTGTTAAGATAGGCTTATTACACCATTTCACAAAAATATCAGATTTATACCCTCCTTCATGAGGACAGGATGAATGATTGCTCTAGGAATTCTATAAGTGTTATTGATTTAATTTAGTATGATTTTATAGAAAAGTCATTAGTGGTTGAAACATTAAAAAGGGGGTTATTTCAAAGAATAGGTATTCAGCACTCCATAAATCAGGTCTTTAAAATGTCTCATGCTGGAGAAACAACTACTGAGATATAGGAAAATCACTATCTTCTTTTTTTTTTTTTTCTTTTTTATTCATTTTATCCAGAAAGTGTAAGATGCATTGATGTCTCCTACAGATAACATGCTGGAGAATTCTGCAGCAGGCATAATTTCCTAGTTAATATCATACTCAATATTTTTTAGGAAATTCATAATTTTGTGACAGGTGACAGGATATTTCACTAAGGAGAATTTAGTAGTTGGACGCATATTTATAAGCATACTTTTCACAACTGTACATCGGACAACCAATTTCAGCTGTTTTCATACACAGTGGCTTATAAGGTTTTCTGTTTTTATTATTGGTGGTAGGTTTTTTGTTTTTTGTTTTTCCCCTTTTCCCCTTACATTTTCTATCCTTTTCTATTGATAGCCTAAAAAAAATAGCGAGACAGTATCTTCCTTTAGTATTCTAGAGGCTGCCAAATACCACCCACAATTAGAAAAACACCAGGCTCTTTGCAGACCACCCTTCAGCCATCACAATGACAAAATAATTGTAGAACTCGTAAGATTAGACAAACTGCATGGGAACAGGACACTCAGCCTTTGACAGAAGCTGGTGGGCTATTAAGGAAGTAGCCAAGTAGCGGCATGCTGTTCTGACACTTTTCTTGCTGCCGATGAATACAGAGCGACTTCTCTGGGCGAATGCCAAGGCATTGTGATTAGCATAATTAGAGCATACCTTTGTGGCACAGTTATGTCTGTAAGAAGTTCTAGTAAGAAAGCCTTGGTTGCAATTGGTGATATGCCTCATTATCTAAATACACAGCTTCTGAATTCAAAGGTTGTCAAGTGAGATGGAATAAAACTGCGCTTTGCTTGCCCTGATACTGCCTGATTAAAAATATATCTTTTTTTTTTTCTCATCCACTTAGAAGAAAAGTTGTGCTTTGTGCTGACTTTGTGCATTGTATTAACAGCTGAGCCAGATAAAACATTTTTCCTTTTCAAAATTCCCCAAAGTGCCTAAGCAATAACATACGTAAGAAAATCACACTAATTACTATGCTATTGTGGGTCTAACTGAAGGGGCAGAGCACCCTTCAGTGCAGGGCCCATTGTGCCTTTGCAAATGTACCGATATATTGAAGTGTGACACAACATAGGTATGATGCCTGAAGCACAGGAGCCTTTGAAAGCCCTCACTGGAAAGTCTATTTAAAGAAAAATAGTCTAATCCATTATATAATAATAACAGCTCTTTTCCTTCTAAAGAGAACCTTTCAGCAGAGCTAAAAAAACTTTTCTGCTGATATCCTTGCCCATCACAGCTCCTATCATTTTCACTCCTCACCTCTCCCTAGGTCTCTCTCAGTTTCTCCATTGCACCTGTAGACTTGAAGTCTGTATCTGTAGAAGACTGAAGCAGGGAGTGAATACCCAGTTACCTGTTAAAGTCCAGCCTGCTAAGGGTATATTAGATGGGCCACAAGCCTGGCAGGACAGTGCCTTGACAAGCTAGCTCAGCTTATTGTACATGGCAATAGACTGGTTATGGTCAGACTATTGACTGAGCAGCACAACAGCACTGGCTCAATCTGTCTTCACTCGGTCTGAGGAAATGCAGTTTGGGAAAACTCTTCCTTGTCTCCTCCAAATGCTTGTGTTTGACACCACTGTTTATTTGCTGTCATCTTCCACTTTGCTCCTTATTATCCTTTGGATCACGTATATGACATTTGTAAGAATTAACTCTTTTCTTCCTTTACAAACCCATTTAACTC
The DNA here is from genome assembly GCA_013399115.1 of Anseranas semipalmata. Lineage (NCBI taxonomy): Eukaryota > Metazoa > Chordata > Aves > Anseriformes > Anseranatidae > Anseranas > Anseranas semipalmata. Next base: position 23,928 of record VXAA01004095.1, on the reverse strand, counting down.
CTCTTTTTCTACTCCATATGCTACATGGGGAGCTTTTTCTTAAATCAGTTCTTCCAGAATGGGATTATATTTTGCTATACATTGTACAGCAAAGGTATTGCAGATCTTAATGATGCTTGTGGATATTCCTCTGAACTTGAACTGGTCAAAAAAAAAAAAAAAAAGAAATCTGTCATTGTGATTCAAAAATTTGCAGTTTAAATTGCCCTCACTTTATATGGATTCAAAAGAATCCACTTCCAGTTTGGGATTTATTTATTTTTTTTAACTGACAATCTGTAAAACTTCCTGCATTTTATTTTCAAAATCATTACAAAAACTATTGATTGGTAGCAAGAAATAGTTTATAACATGTCTGAAAATGAAATAAGGCTTTTTTTCTTTCGAAAAGCCTGATTAATTTTTTTGAAAAAAATGAGCTTTGTTTTTTTTTCCCCCAGTTCTCAGGTGAGATATATTTTATGCATCAATCCCCCTTTTCTGCTTTCCTCCTTAAAAAAGAACTGCACCCTGCCCCAAATTAAAAAAAGAAAAAAATCATTTCACAAGCCATTACTGATCTCTCAGCAAGAAGTGCCTCATGGTTTTTGAACCAATTATCCATGTGCTGTATTTTTCAGAGTTCATACCTGTTCTGGTGACCTTCTCCCTCCACACAGAAAAAACTTTGAAAAACATGAATACCTGTGCTGAGACTGAAGTCCTGGTCCTGTGGCAGGCCTTTTGTGCGTAGATGATACTATATGCCAAAAGTTAATGTTGTAAATCATCATTTAAATTTGTATAATAGCAGGGACTACTACGACTGTTGTTTTCCAGTCATGCTTTTCAAAGGCAAGGAAAAAAGGAGTGAATGGAAATCACTTGCATTTTCTGACCTCCCACACACATGCTTATGAAGATCAGGCAGAAAAGAAAGAAAAAAGAATTACTTTCCATTCATAACTCTCTGTCACAATTAATGTTTGGTAAAGATAATGATAGAACGAGTTCCAGATAGTCAGAACATGAATATCCCTACATAAGAAAAAGAAGGGAAAGCACATAAATTAAGTTAATTTATACAATTTTAAGGAATGATTCTAAGCTCACTATGTACAACTTTTTAAAGATGTCTTACGAAAAGCATAGATAAGTACCGTGAGTAAGGTCCTTTAGTTTTTAACCTTATGCAACATTTATTAAAACAAATGTAGTAGTCTTATCCTCTTCCCTCACTTTAAAGATTGTCACTGATTCAGTGGTATCAAGTTTTCAGCTTTCATCTGCCATTAACATTTACTTTCTCCTAGATCCTAACGCTGAAAATCTCGTTTTCCTCAACATCTACATATTTCTATGTAGTATGGATAAAAAAGACTAAACATTTTTAAAGATTTAAGTATTTTAAACTCTAGGTTTAAAATCTGTTTTTCCTTAGGACCAGATACTAAAATGTGGCTAGTGTCTAGAATCATAGAATCGTAGAATGGTTTAGGTTGGAAGGGACCTTAAAGATCTTCTAATTCCAACCCCCCTGCCACAGACTGCGACACCTTCCACTAGACCAGGTTGCTCAAAGTCCCGTCCAACCTGGTCTTGAACACCTCCAGGAATGGGGCATCCACAGCTTCTCTGGGCAACCTCTTCCAGTGCCTCACCACACTCACAGTGAAGAATTTCCTCCTAATTTTCTCTAAGCTATATCTCCCCTCTTTTAGTTTAAAACCATTGCCCCTTGTCCTATCGTTATCTACCTGAGTAAAGAGTCCCTCTCCTTCCTTTTTATAAGACCCCTTTAAGTACCAAAAGGCTGCAATGAGGTCACCCCGGAGCCTTCTCTTCTCCAGGCTGAACATCTCCAGCTCTGTCAGCCTTTCTTCATAGGAGAGGTGCTCCAGCCCTTTGATCATCTTTGTGGCCCTCCTCTGGACCTGCTCAAACAGATCCATATCTTTCTTGTGCTGGGGGCCCCAGACCTGGACGCAGCACTCCAGGTGGGGCCTCACAAGGGCAGAGTAGAGGGGGGCAATCACCTCCCTCGACCTGCTGGCCACGCCTCTGTTGATGCAGCCCAGGACACAGTTGGCTTTCTGGGATGCAAACATACACTGCTGGCTCTTGTCAAGCTTTTTATCCAGTAGAACCCTCAAGTCCTTCTCCACAGGGCTGTCCTCAATGTGTTCTTCTCCCAGCCTGTACTCATGTCTGGGATTACCCCAACCCAGGTGCAGCACCTTGCACTTGGCCTTGTTGAACTTCAGTAGGTTCCCACGGGCCCACCAATCTGACTTGTCCAGGTCCCTTTGAATGGCATCCCTTCCTTCTGTTGCACCAACAGCATCACTCAGCTTGGTGTCACCTGCAAACTTGCTGAGGGTGCACTCAATCCCACTGCCTATGTCACTGATAAAGACATTAAACATTACCGGTCCCAAGACAGACCCCTGAGGGACACCACTCATCACAGGCCTCCACCTGGACATAGAACCATTGACCACTACTCTCTGGGTGTGTCCATCAAGCCAATTCCTTATCCACCGAATGGTCCACCCTTCAAATCCATACCTTTCCAATTTGGAGATCAGAATGTCAAGTGGGACCGTGTCGAAGGCCTTGCAGAAGCCCAGGTAGATGAAGTCGGTCAGTCTTCCCTTGTTGACTGATGCAGTCACTCCATCATAGAAGGCCACCAGATTGGTCAGGCATGATTTGCCCTTGGTGAAGCTGTGCTGGTTGTCTTGGATCACCTCCTTATTCAGCATGTGCCTTGACATTGCTTGCAGGAGGATCTGGTCGATGATCTTCCCAGGCACAGAGGTTAGGCTCACTGGTCTGTAGTTCCCCAGGTCTTCCTTTCTGCCCTTTTTAAAAATGGGAGTGATGTTTGCCTTTTCCAATCACTGGGGACTTCACCTGACTGCCATGACTTTTCAAATATGATGAAGAGTGGCTTGGCGACTACATCAGCCAGTTCCCTCAGGACTCTGGGATGCATGTCATTGGGCCCCATAGTCTAGGAAGCCCAAATGCCATGTTTGATAATGAGGTTTATATTCAATAACAACAAAGTTTATATTCAATATCCAACTTGTAGCTGGAGCTATGGTTAAGGGAAGACTATTGCAAACTGTGCTGCCTCAGGAGGAAAACTTGGATGATCTCTTCTGCCAGTTTTCCAGAGGCTGTAATGCAGCACTCGCCTCTCAGGATTTGGTCTAAGTAAAGATGGAACTGAAGAGTTGCTGAACCCAAACTGAGTACTCAAGATGCTCACTTGTCCCTCTTGTTAATGCCTATGGTTATAAAATTTTTCATTAATTACTTCATTCTTTTAATTTTAGGATTTTCCAGGTACCCTGAAGTTTTTCTGTGTCTTCCCATAGTTGCTCTCTTTCAAGCAGTTTGGCACATAAGACTACATATCTTTCAAGATGTAGATGTTTCTACAGCTGTTTTAGATCCCAAGGTGAGTAAAAAAGAATGATGAGGGCACAGTGCCTGTGGTCATGTAACAAAAAGAGTAAAACCCTCACACCTGGGTTTCAGAAGCAGACTCCAAGCCTGCAGTTCCTCTTCAGGGCAGGCTGAGACTTACTTTACTCTGACTGCCTGGTCACAGTCCACCCATGCCCTTAGAGAGCAAGGATGTACATCAGAGCTGCAGGCCTCTACCTAGCCTTCAGTATTGCCTGGGAAGAACTAAGCACTTTCAACTCAGTTCATACAGCTCAGGTCAGCATATGTCAAGAGTACTAAACTCTTTCCATATCCTGTATAGGGTGTCCTCCAAAGCATACTTCATGTATTGAGAAAAAAAAAAAAGTCATCTTTTCCAGTTCTGTCATAGTAGTTTTCATTTACATAGAACAGCAGCAGAAACAGTTAAGCTTTGAGTGTTCATTTATTCCTATACATAGTTATTATACATAAATATTATGCATAATAACATATGTGCAAGAATGTAAATGGTTTGTCCCGAGCACCTCAGAATTATTTTGTAGGAAATAAATGCTTCTTTCTGGACTCAAGTCTTAGAAAAAGACAAATTTCTAAATAAAATAATACAACTCAAAAAGAAAGGAGCCTTATAAAGTGAAGGAGGTCCAAAAATGTTCCAAATGAACATAAATTTTGCTAGTCCAATGCCAGGGAAGCCAAGGGAAATTAAACAGGTGCAGATTTTGTCTCTTTTCTAACTTTCATAGGAACATGCTGATATCCCAGGCACAGTATGTCTAGAATACATTCTTCAAATAAGACAAATTTAAAATGTGTGGTGATTCTAAGAGAGAAAATCCAACCCAAAATCTGCGCACTGTTCATGTACTGCTCTGAACGAGCAAGATCAGCATATTGGAGAAAACTAAATCAATACGTAAAATTTAATCTTCTCTGTCAGAAGACATTGGCCTTTCCATCTAACTTCATGTTATTGGCCATTCTGATGCCATCAACAAAGTGATACAAACAATTGGCACCTTCAGTTCTGTGAGAGGTTTCAGGTAGGTTAGTTTTGTTTTTACAGTAGTAAAATTTGTCATAGCCTTCATCTGTACACTACTGTAAAGTTTACATAAATGTTACTGCACAGAAATATTCATCACATTCTCCATTCTCTGGGTCTGGCCAGGATGCTGTGTAAGTTGAGGAATGTTTAATAACATTTGAAAAGGGCTGTTTCTTTGAGAGAAGACACACATTTTTATTAGCTACATGAAGAGTCTTTTGAACTAGACATCTACTTCACATTTGGCATGAACTCAAGCTTAGTATAAACACACATAAAGCCATTCTTCTGTGTTAACCTGTTTATTTATCCTCACAAGTTTTATAACTTGTATGCTTGAACAACTTTTAAGTATTCAAGGTTCAAACTGGAGGTCAGCTTGAACAGAATAAATTGTACCTAAATCTTTTCAGTAATAAGAGGAACAACTTGTAAAAAGACGTTATTGTAAACAGCCATCTTTTTCAGTAATTTGTCAAACACTTGAATAGACAACTGGAAAAAAATACATTGTGTGCAAGATTTTTTTTTTTTTCCAAGACTGGAGTGCATGAAATGCCTGATGTACTGGGGAGTGATTTTGAAGTGGAGGACCTGGTGCTGTGCCACTACTTGCACTTGGAGACCAGCTGTGCCAGTTGCTGTATTGGAAAAAATGCCTGCTGTGAATCTAGTCTGCATGTGTTACTTAATTTCCTGAATTATCATATTCTCCTAATCAGCTTCTGAGTTAAGGACCAAAATTGAGGATCCAGGTGAGCAGCAAGGATATAATGTCTAGAATGAAATAATCTATTTTGTCATTTTATTGTTGTGCAATCTACTGGTACATTTATTTCATGTATCTTGTCTTAGCCACTGAACACTTCTTTTGATTCCACTTCATCTAATTGACCTAAATGGTATTTCACAAGCTCAAGAGACTTAAGCAGCTTTATAAGAATCAGATGAGGGCACATATACCAGGGATCTTCAAAATAAATAAATTTCTCAGCTTCAGTGAGTGGCGCCAGTTGAATTGTTCAATCTGAACAATTCATTTGCTGCTTTTATCAGTATATGTATTGTCCTTGAACTGGCCATGATTATGATCATTTTTTACATATATGTAACTGCTTGGATATAGATGCTTTGAAAAATAGAACTTGATTTGACAGTTCAAAATAATGCTCACAGCTTTCTTGAGTACAAGATCAAGGCAGAATTAAGCTTGTAGGTTTCTACCTTTTTGTGTTATATGTGCCATAAAATGTGCAAAGAGATTTAAGATTAATGCTGTAAGATTGTTGGCAAAATCATGCAACTCTTTCCCTGTTTGACTTAATTTATGTGAAAAACTAAAGTACAAAAAAATTACAGGACCAGAATCAGACTTTTTTCTGTGCTTGAAGAACCCATGTAAGACAATATTTTCATGGAAAAACAATACCGTTACCTAATGGCTATGAATAAAATCCTTGTTTATTGCCTATGAATATCTCATAAGATGTAGTGTGAGTCCAAAAATCTAAGAAGGAATAAGTCCATTAAATAGGGTTTGGATCATTATATCATTTAATGGATAAATGGATCATAAGATTGGATGGGCATGAATGCTCGACAATTTAATTACCTCAGTTTGGATAGTAGCATATGATAAACTGATACTACTTCTTCCTGCCTGTACAAATGTTTTAAAGTACTTCTGGTAATAGGCTGTAGTAGCATACTGAAAATAATTTGAATGGTCTCTGATGTTATCTCAAATCTTCTTTTAGAGGAACTCCTGCTGCTAAAAGAATGCTCCTATTTAAAGGTCGACATCCACTACCTGTCAGCACTAAGTGGCTACAAATTCTCCTGAAATTAGGCATGAATAGATACACAAATGCTTATTTATGGCTGCTAAAGCAAGCTTAACTGTGAGGTTTTAGGTACAGCTTGCCTGTACTCAATTTAGATTATTTTTATACTAAATCCTGCCTTTCTCTGATGCTGGATTGTTTTACATGTCTGGTTTAACTGAGGCACAGTGCTCAGCTCTGTGAAGTTCTGTCCTCCTGCAATATTGCCTGTGCAGGGAAATAAGATGGAAAGAGATGAACCACCTTGTAAAACAAAAAAAGCCTCACGTGAGTGCTGAAGGAGACAAATTAGCACCAGCCTAGGCTACATGTTATTCTCTGCTCTCAGTGCTGTTCTGTGAATAAAGCAGACAGTGTTGAGGTGGTAACACTTTTACAGACTCTCTATTGGAGTGGTAAATTTTATCAGAAGGGTAGCAGGTCCTTTTAGTTCATACTGATAAATTTATTTCTGTAGTAGTGCTATTGAGGATTTTCCCTCTTTCTCTTTTAAATGGCATCAAAAGCTCCAAGCTAGAGAGCAAAACGTATGAGGAGTGGCTGAGGTCACTTGGTTTGTTCAGCCCAGAGAAGAGGAGGCTGAGGGGAGGCCTCATGGCGGCCTGCAGCTTCCTCACGAGGGGAGCGGAGGGGCAGGCGCTGATCTCTGCTCTCTGGTGACAGCGACAGGACCCGAGGGAACGGCATGGAGCTGTGACAGGGAGGTTCAGGCTGGGTGTTAGGAAAAGGTTCTTCACTGAGAGGGTGGTCGGGCACTGGGACAGGCTCCCCAGGGCAGTGGTCACAGCACTGAGCCTGCTGGAGTTCCAGAAGCGTTTGGACAACGCTCTCAGACACACGGTCTGATTTTTGGGTAGACCTGTGTGGAGCCAGGAGCTGGACTCCTTGATCCTTGTGGGTCCCTTCCAACTCAGGATATTCTATGATTCTGTGATCCTATGATTCTTTTAAAAATTGTAAACAATACCTTGAAAGACAGGCTCATTTAAATATTATAATTTGCGATTTTTGTATTTATATCTCTTTAGACAAAAATAAAACTTTTCCTCCATGACAAAAGGGTTAGAAACTGAAATCTTAAAAAAGAAAAAAAAAAGAAAAAAAGAAAATGTAACGTTTCTACGAGCCAGATGCTGAAAGATCCTCTCTTTCCCATCAAATAACACAATTTTCATGATATATTTGAAAACTGATCTTTCAGAAACTTTTATTTTAGTGTTTAAAAATGATGTTTGGGGCCTTTATATTTAAGAACTTAAATTTTTACACACTAACACAGAATTACTTTGGCTATGAGTTTACTGTCAAGTTGGAATGGAGAAGCAAGCAATGAAGTTCCTGAGCAAAATGATGCAGAGCAGCTACACCATAAGATGATCTAACTTGCTGATACATCTAAGTCACATCTTAGGGTGGGGCTTTCAGTCTTTTGTCTTCACTCAGGTTCCCTTATGGCAAGTGCAATATAGAATTTTTCAAAGTACAGATCAAGTGTGCACCAGTAGGAGTTAGTCTGTTTGCAGCCAATGTGACACTGAGGGTAGGGGCTGACATCCTGGAGCACAGGGCTGCTACTTAGAGGAGTTTTGTAAGAATCGGGTAGAGATTTGGGCTTACAGGAACCTCTTGATGTCCAGCAAAGACAAAAGTAATATTCTGCACCTGGGCTGTATTTCTGCTGCCCATGCAGCAGAGCAGGTTTGGCAATGACTGGATAGAAAGCAGCTTTGCAGAACCAGCTCTTGCGATCCCAATGGACAACTTGAATGTGCATCAGGTGTGCACCTTTGCAGCTATCAATGCTAAGCACACTCCAGCTACATTGGCAAGAGTGTACTGAGAGAGTTTAGAGAAGTGATTCTTCACCTCTGTCCTGTACTTGTGAGACTGCATCTAGTATACTCTGTTCAGTTTTGCGTTCCCCAGTACAGCAAGGACACTGACATACTAGAGTGATTCCAACAGAGGTCAATAAGGGTAATTAAGAAGGGACATATGAGGAGAAATTGAGATATTTGGATTTGTCCAAAGATGACTAGGTTAAGGATGCCACTTTTTTTAACAACCTGATGCTAGTTTATAGAGAAGATGGAGATAGACTCTTTTCTGAGGTTCAGAGTAAGAGCACCACAGAAGTTTCAGTAACAGAAATTCTGTTTAGAAATCAGGAAACAGGTTTTCAAGGTGTTCATATATTTGAAGAGATTGCTCATAGATGCTCTGGAATCACCATCCTCAGAGATACTCACAATGCAGCTGGATAAGTCCTGATCATCGTGTTTTAACTCTAAATCAAACCTTGATTTGAGCAAGGGGTTTAGACTAGATTACCTCCACAGGTCACTTCCAAAATAAATTGCTCTGTTATCCTATGCTTCTGTGTGGACAAACAGTGGCTAGCAGAGCCAGACTAGAAGTACACCAGTGAGGCGGTGCACATGCACGCAGGAACCTTGCATAACCATTAGATCAGTGAATCTGTGTACGTCACATTACAAGATCAGAGTACAACACCACTGCTTTTTTCAAGTTGCTATAGGAAAGGGGGTCTGCACTTCCTTTACTCTTCCTGACCCAGTCTAGACATCCACCAAATGAACAACCCTGTTGCATCCATTTTCCTGTGCAGTGGACAATTGGAAGCTCACCTCAATGTAGGTGGTATCATACTCATTCCTCTGCTGCTGTAGCTTGTGTCCTCCTATACACTTAGCAGCAGTTTCTTACCTCTTCCATTTTACCCCCTTTCTATGATGAAAATAACTCCTACAGAGCTACTGCAGACTTACTGCAACATAACCAAAGGATGTTCTCTTTCCATATGTTATAGTGAACAGTGCCATGTATCTCAGATTGACAGTGACTGTGCTCAAAATAACCAAGTCCAATAAAGAAAGTCCATGATATTGTGCTCCAGCACATACGCAGCCAAATGCAAGTGGCAGTATGCTGCTAATGATTGTAAAGTAACACAGACACACTACCATACCTACTGCAGCCCCTGAACTGAAGTAATTATTCACAATAGAACTCAAGTACCATATGTCATCAGTAATCCTTCCTTTATTTACTGTGTGTTGCATTTTGACCATAGATGCCTAGCTTCCCTCCCTCTACCCCTCGTAATTGGCTTGGGTCAAGAGCCTAAAGCAAATTTCTTATTTTCAGTACATTGTAAATTGAGGCAATTGTCAAAGAAAGTAGGACAGCGCTACTGAAAAACACAGCTACTATACAGAATATAGTTTAGCCCTATTGAATGCAGTCACAGAGAGAAACAAACCTCAGTGGATTAACTCTCTGGGGCCTGCTCAGTGTCCACTTCGCTCAACCACCCATAGTATAGGAGGCCTTGCATAGCATTAGAGATTAACCCAGATGAAATTACCTACTCACTGGAATTTTAGCAGCCTGCTTATAAACATGGTTTCTTTTGAACTCTACCAGTGACCCACATGCATTTTGCTTTTTAAAAAGAAGCTTGTTATCTTTCTTGGCTACTATCTATTTTAAATGAGGAAACAACAGAGATTAGATGGCTACTGTTTACATAACTGCTAATTTGAATAACAGACAATGATTTTGAATGCATTTTTTTTTTATGCTATGTCAGTATTAGCTAGAACAGCAGGCTACTGGGATGATCAACATCATTTTCTTGCATTACAGCTAAATACAACCTCAAATTGAAAACTGGCCATTTGTTCAGGTTTTGTAATATTCACTTTTTGAACAAACTTGCAGTCTGCAAGACAATCTAGCTCTTAAACATTAATAGTTTGTTGGGCTAAAACCAGCCTGAGTATTATTCCATTGAAAGATAGATTATCCTGCTTTGGTAACTGTTCCATGGCCTGTATGCCAATATGATAAAATATAATTAGGTAATATTATCCAGCTTTTAATC
>VXAA01004095.1:0-13655 GCA_013399115.1 Anseranas semipalmata | reverse complement strand
AAAAAAAAAAAAAAAAAACCTATGACATTTATAATCATTTTAAGGGGCATGAGATATAAAGAGAAACCTGCTTAATGCAGATGTTTACATATAAACCCACTTATCTTTTCTGTGTTTTCCGTACATATCCTTGACATTTTGGTTTAATTATAACAGTTGTTTTTGTTTAAATCATTATGTTACCCTCTTAGCCCAACTTATCTTATTCCATCTGCTTCTCCTGTGTGATCCAGAAATGAAGTCAAAAAGCCAAGGTGTAAAATCTCTACAATTTCCATGGCAACAAAGGTATGATTTAGTGAATACGGCATTTTATTTTCTAGGGAAGATTGGGTAAATGAGAGAAAAAAACTTCCTCAGTGAAATATTATTTCTTTTTATTTCAAGGTATGAAGTATAATATGAGGCTTATGAGAACAGCAGTATGAGAACTTCTAGGACAAATCAAGGTAACAACCAGCTTGTTCAGCACCCAGATAGAAATTCTCCCTGGAGAAATAAATGCAGTCAGGAAAGGAAGGTCAGTGATTTAGCAGCTGATATACTTTTCCCTGAGTCTTCACTGGACCCTTGGCCCTGCAAGAGGATATGGAGGATATGGTAGAAGGTTTGCTCTCCAGAATGACATCTAAAACTATGGTCTTGTAAATACATGGACTGACACATGTAGAAAAGGATTTTCAGTAACTCTTGCATAAGCCTTGCTGCAGTAACTTCCTGTTAGTCATCTTCTGCAAAAATAAGGAAACTCAAACTGAAATACATTTAACATCATGCACTGGAGTTTTCCCAATATCTTGCAGATGGGGAAAACACATATGCCTTGCAGGTCAATAAACTGAGACCATTACTGACCTAAAGGGTAAGAAGTGAATTCCAAAGATGAGGCTATTTTAAGCTAATTAAAGGTCCCATGGTACTATATACAAGCAGGAACATCTGTTACTGTGTCCTAGTCAAATTACAGGTTGGGTAATTATCTTCTGCCTAATTAAGCTCCTGATTAATTTTAGCTGTATTTAAGTATATGTCATGCCTTTCCATGTTTTGTTGCTGCTGGCAGTACACTGGAGTGGACAATGGTGAGAGAATGGTTACTTTGGCTTGCGCTGTATGTGCTATACATGGGCTATAGTTCTGGGGAGCATATGGGAATAATGAAAATTCATTTATGTTTGACTTTTGTAGGCAGTAGATGAAAGCACAGCCTTAAACACTTTACTTGACCAAGATCTGTGTATTATAGAAGGCCAACAACAGTTCTAGAGACAAACAACAACTCTATAGAATAAATCTCTTGCACCCTATTGGGTCACCTCCCTGCCCACATCCGCCCTCTCCTCCCAATTTACAAATTATTCATTTATATTTATTACTTTAACAGTTTTGATGTACAGATGCAACAACTCTATTTGTTTTAAAAGACATTATGAAAGTGTAAATCAGATGACTGCAGAGTGTGTTTCTTATAAAGAATTTAAAAGAATTTTGCAAGTAAGAGTAATTCAAACCTTATATAATGTCTGATGGAAAAATGATAAGAGATATTTACCAGATAATCTGCCAAAACAGCACATAAATAATTTGACAGCACATCAGTATTTTCTTTTCTCCACTTGCTTAGTGTGTTTCAGTTGTAGATCCTTATCGACTTCATGTTCATGTGATGAGTTTTGTAATGATACATGTAAGTATGTATTTATTTATATTTATACATAAATATGAATATATTTTAGAAGGAGAAAAAAGTGAAACACCTGTATGGTATTATAATCACATATGGGATTATATGGGAAACATTACAGACTGACAAAATGCAAGTCGTTTGGTGTGATTACTGTACTCTTGATAGTATCTTTAAGGGGACTTCTGTTGAGCTAAATTAACTGATTATCAGGTTTCACCAACTATGCCTGACAATAGATTGTGGCTAGGTCTGACAAGGCCCCTGGGAAGGAGTGCTACCCTCTGTCACCATATGGCCTGGAAAGGGTTTCATACCTGCTACAATATCCTGAGGAGGGGGATTCATTGCTAAATCTATGCATACTCATTCCTAATCCCATGAAGCTAATGATCTGTGAAGGATATCTTAAAGATGCTTACTGTGAATAAGTGTATTATTCAGACTGTCAGATATAGGTTTTTTCCTTGTATTAGTATTCATTATGCAATAATTGCGCTCCTCCACTGAGAACATGTTATTGAAAATTATTGAAATAATTGCTTAATCTCTACTGTAATTCACAAATATCTGTTGAACCTAAATGTAACAAACTTACTGATATTTTAGGACAAGTCATTTATCATTCAATAGGTATGTTATTTCCTAATTGAAATTCCCATGACAAAACCCCACAACTTCTGGTTTCTAAAAAAACCCTTTCAAATTTGCAGATAATGCAGAATGATGTTGAGCTCCATTATTTTTTAACCAAGAAATTTCTCTTCACACCATGTGTAATCTTGACCATTTGTCCAAAATAACCTGCTTTTCCCCCATATCATACTGCGGTATTTAACTTAATGTAATTATCAGTTTCCAAGATATTTGCTGCCCTATAACTTTCATATGTCTGAAGAAAATTCTTTACAATTCACTCTTCTGTTTACACATCAGTAGAAACTACTACCTTCTCATTTCTTCTCCTGTATCTGGAATAACTTAAGGACATTAAGCCATTATTCTATAATGGTTTAGATTCATGTGTATTTTCTAGTTCTAAGCTTATTCATAGATATTACCGTAACTGCACATAAGACAAAACAGTTCAGATGTGAATTTATGAGGAATCCAAAAAGGATGCTAAGCTGCTCTCACCATATCCACTAGCACTGCTCAGTTGTATCTCCATTCCTGCCCAGGGACTTGTCCACTTGGCTATCCAGCCACTGTATTCCCCTTCCCAGTCCCCCACTTCATAAATGAAGTGCCTGAAATATTTGAAAATCTACTCCTGCAGATAAGCAAAATGAAAATAAAATCTAATTTTTAGGTAACACTTTGGCACTTGTATGACAGAGATGTGCTCTGACATTATCTTTATGGCAAGAAATAGAGCTCATAGGGAACAGAGTAGCTGGAATAAGAAAAATCCTCAGATCATCTTGCCCTTCAAGCAATACTCCACCTTGATGGCTGTTCCCCTTGTCTTCACTTTTAATACCTGGGAGTGGTTCAGAAGGAACAGAGGAAAGAAAAGCTTAGTGATCTGCATGAAGAGCATCAGGTCCAACAGGATGAGACTTCATGGGAGATGAAGAGACTTCCAGGAGCAAGTCTTTAGAACAGCTCCTTCATGTTCCACTCCTGGCTCACCTAAGTCATATTGCTACTCATGGTTCACTAGGAGTTGTATTTTTCCCCTCCCCAATCCATTGAAAGCATGAAAAATTGTTGTGGATATGCAAGCTATACTGACTTGATACAAAATAAGCATAACATGCTCATAATAGGAACAGGCCTTTTAGGAGTCTACTCTTTCCATCATTATCTTCTGAAGTCATTGGTCCATATCAAAAGAAGCAGACAGTCACAGCTGTGATATAAAATTGTTCACTACCATGTGCAGATGTTGCTCCATCTTTCACCCTTTGAAAGAACCCTTGGATAAGTTTAGTGAAATGGTACCTTTTGTGGAAAGCTGTGGACCCTGACTCCTTGCTTACTTACCTAAGCAGTCACTGGAGCTCTGCTTCTCTTGAAAACAAGTTGGCCCAACAACCATTGCTGTGTGCATACATAATGTGAGCCACAGCACAGAAATTCTTGCTGTGTTGTGAATTATGGTGCGCTCAAACTTAGATTTAGAAGGTTGTGGGATAAAAAAAAAAACACCTAGAGATGAATTGTTATTTAGCCATACTCAGTCGGTAAAGTCAATGTCCAGCCAGTAGCCTTGCATGCTTGTGTCTAAAGAGCAGTACAAAAGATGTCCCGTCCCTTCCCCTGCCATTCCTGGGTACATAGTACACTGGCAAAAGCCTTAGACATAAATACTCTTCTCAAGGCATGCAGGGAATCATCTGCATTGAATCAATCACCTAATCAAGCAGAGAAAAAAACACAACCCTTCACTATATGAGAAAAAGAATGTGTCTGATTAAGGTATTTCTAATCCTGGTTTGTACTTGCTTATATATTACATTATAGTTTGAAAGAAAAAGATTATGTTGATATAACAGCCCAGTAGGTGTTTCTAGAGGACAACAAAAATGTGTTTATTACAATCCCTCACCTGCATATAATGCCCCAGCTGAGACTGACTGACCTTGTTAGAAGTCCTAGTCTGGTTTTAATGGGAAATGACACAATTTGCTTAACAACTTGCCTCCAAAAATATCACATTCATGCCAAGAGCTGGGTCACAAAGAAACAGAAGCAAGAAAATAACATGATGAACTCCAGGAGTAGTTTCCTTCTCTGGAATGTCAAATGTTTTAGGGCAAATGGCTGAATTAAAAGAACCAATCCACAAATCAAGCAGTGAAAGAATTTGTTTTCATAGTGCCAATACAGTTTGCCTGTGACGTGGGTAGCTCTACAGTAAATAGTGCTGTTCTGTGCAGAGACATCTGTGTGTCAAGACAGATACTCAACACTCCAGGAGTCCAGGGTTGCTCTTACACTGGAGAATCAAAATTGAGAATTGGGTCTTGGCATTTTTCACCCCTGATGTTTTCAATCTACATTTCCTGCAAAAAAAAAACAGACCACATTAGAAGAAATTTCAGCACTGGATGTATGGATGCCTTTGGTTTTCATTTCTATTCTCTTTTCATTTGATTTAAATAGTCAATCTTTTTCTTAACATGCTGCTGGAACATCATGTATTTAAGTTCTTGTATCTTCATTTCTCCAACCAGCCCTTCTTTGTTTGTTAGTACAAGATCCAGCAGCACACCTCTCCTCGTTGGCTCCTCAGCCACCTGTGACAAACATTTATCATCAATGCTCTGCAGGAAATTCCTGGATTGTTTGTGCCTAGCTGTGTGGTCTTTCCAGCAGACATAGGGGTGGTTGAAGTCCCCCATGAGAACCAGGGTCTGTGATTGTAAGGCTACTTCCAACTGTCTGTAGAAGGCTTCCTCTACCTCCTCTTCCTGATCAGGTGGCCTGTAGCAAGCTCCCACAACAGATTCAGCCATGGTAGCCTGCCCTTTAATCCTTACCCATGAGCTCTCAACTTCCTCTTCATCCACCCCTAGGCAGAGCTCCATGAATTCCAGTTGCTCTCTCACATAAAGTGCAACTCCACCACCTTGCCTTCCTGACCAGTCTTTCCTAAAAAGCACGTGGCCCTCCATGACAGCATTCCAGTCATGCGAGCTATCCCTCCATGTTTCTGTAATTGCGATGAGATTGTAGCCTTGTGACCCCACACAGATCTCCAATTTGTCCTGTTTATTTCCCATGCTACATGCGTTGCTATACAAGCATTTCAGGGAGGTGATCATGCCTACAGGTTTCCTGGGAGGGGTGCAAGACGATCCTTTGTAGTCATTTCCTACACTCTCTTTCCCGTCTGTATGCACCTGCTGGAGGCATCCTGACTTGAGCCACTTATTGCCGCCTATTATGATTTTATTCTACCGGTGGTGCTTTCACATTTTTAAACAGGATCACCATGATAGCTGAAAAATGTCTATTAATGAAAAAAAAAAAAAAAAAAAAAAAAAGAGGAACAGAGAGACTATAGAGTTAGTGAACTAGTACAAATAGCAAATTTTGCTTTCCTTAAAAAAAAAAAAAAAATCTAAGATATGCCTCCCAGCCTTGTAATACCTTAAACCGTATTATGGTATTTAGTGAATAAATAAGAGTAAATTAGCAATGCTTACATGTGTTCAGATGGCTTTAAAATGAAGGCATTCTTATGCCATCAGTCGGCATTGACAATATGAGGTATGTGTTGCTGCCCTGTGTGTAAGGAGGACTGTCCCAGGGCCAGCAAAACAAGGACCTGAAAAAGTTGTGTGTGAGGGGTTTGGCTTGTATTTATTGTCTTCCTTTTCCTTCTAAGTTTTTGAAGGAGGAAATAAGGAAGGTCAGAAAGCCACCAGGGGTCTCTGGATGTTACAGTGGTTTCACTGGGGAATAATGGCAGTAGTTGATTTGTGCATGTAAACTGCTGTCTCAGAAGACACTTTAGCTGAGTATGGCTGTGAGAGCCTTCACCTTTGAAAGCAGGGATAAGAGATTAGCATCTCCACCAAACTCATGTCTCTTTCTTCTACAGCCTGCTGTAAAGCAGCAAATCAAACTTCTGAACATTTTTCCCCTTTCAACTTGATGATTCCTTATGGATTTACTTTCTGTAGAAACCTGAATATCCTGAGATTTTCGTGAGGTCTCTAAGGCATCCTTCCAGACTTTGAAACAGGTGTTGCACAGTCTGCATAGCCTGTGTACTAAACTGATTTCATTCAATGAGATTGCAAAGCACAGATCCTTGCTGAGGGTAACAAGAAATATTAAAAAAAAAAAAATCCCTTTTAAAGATTGATGTCTATATATCTGCAACACAAAGCAAAAAGATCTATCTTTCTATAAATTATGAACATTCTTATGTCTGTGCGGATACTGGCTTACATGTGGAGATTATGGAAGGATTATGTATTCAGTAATACATTCAGAACTATTTCCAAATATTCTCTGTTTTAATTTGTAAGACTATAATCTTTACAAACTAAATACAGTACTGAATACTGACTACTGCTTATATTCCTAGGATACTGAGGTAGCAGCTAATTTTTCACACACAGAACCACACTTCTCATTGGAAGCTGAATCTTTAATATTTACACAGCTCCATTGGGCAAATGTGATTTATCAGTTCTGGTTCTGAAATAGGATATTACTATTTGGACTAGATTTACAAAGCTTTTTTTTTTTTAACATCTGGTAAGTGGGGCTACTCTAATTTTTGAGAATATCATGGTTAGATCTTTCTCCGTGGTGTTTACAAGGAAACTGAAATACAACAAAAATACAGATTAAAGACTCTAAAGAGAGAGTAGCAAATACAGAAATCATATATACAGAGTTAAAACCACTGTAAAAGACAGTGAAGTCTGTAAAAGACAGTATGAAGACAAACAATGGTGGAAAGACAAAGAGGCTAATTTTTGTGTGAGGAATGCAATTTATATTTTTTCCATAATTGGGGAATTTTTATAGCAATTTGTGTGTGTGTGTGTTGTTTTTGAAAAAAATGAGTGCTTATAGGACTTACAGGAAACACCACAAGAGCATGAAGCAACTTGTAAACCCCAAATTCATTTGTCTGATTCACAGAACCTCAAATTCCATGGTTCATCTATTTCCAGACTGTGTTTTACAGTAGTTTCAGGTCTGGTTTTGGTTAAGAAATAATGCTGTCATAATACTTGCTGGGTTTCTTGTAATCATCCAAGTATCATAAAATGTAAACTTTTAAATTATCCTTAGTAGTTTTGCAAGGGTATTAGACCTTTCATGAAACATTTTTCTTCTTTGAAGTTTTGGCCATAAAGTTGAGCCAAGTTTCCCAAAAGCATGGGAGGATACGTTACAAGTGACTTTCATTTGCAATTTACACATGCCATAAGGAGAATTTCCTTTTTACTACTGTGTAAGTTCAAATGTTCTGCATTTCAGTTTATAAGTCAGGATATTTTACAAAGGCCATGGTTCTGTGCATCAAAGTCTAAACTGTTATTACTGAGTCTTGGGATCTGCTTTTGTTTTTCTCAAGAAAATAATCTTTGTAATCTATCTTCTCTGTCTTTCCCTATTCCATTCCTGAAGATATATTGTCTGTAGAACAATATGCCAGTGTGTTCAGGGGGGTTTCTATCATCTTTCCCCAGAATGTCTAAAAATCCTAGATTTTCTGAAATGTTACTAGTTTGCTTAAGTCACACCTACAATATTTATTACCTAATCAAAATTATTTCTGAGATTCAGCTGAAGGAATAATTCCTTTTCACATTCATGTAGAGTTTCCCAAGTAGTAATGAGTAATCATTTGCTCAGTTCATTTAGTTAATGCCATTCCAAAAATACTTGGTCAAGTTCAGTTGTTTAGAATATTTTTACAAATATTGTGAATACCTGGACGGGGATACAGATGCAAAGTAATGCATACACAATGCAAAGGAAAGACTTACAGAGTTCAGAGATTACATAGCAGCTGGCTGACTGACCAGCCCATGTATTAATATGAACTACTCTCGGAATGTGCTGCTACTTACGGAGTAACATTTTGGAGGCATTTCTGATGCCTCCAAAGGCAAACGACTGGTATTTTGGTAAGTATTTTGGTAAGTAAAATGACTACTAGACATTTTTATCTGTCCAGGTAAAATATATTCTAATCTATTCTTGATTTATGTGACCAGAAATCAGATCAGATTTTGGGCCATGAATGGGCTGTATTATGCACATGTTTATCTTGTATTTTGAAGCAGAGAAGGTATCCATGAATAATGCTTCTGGGGAGTTTTACATAATTTAAACATTGGTGTAGACAGCCTGCTTATGAGCGACCAACATCAGCCTTAAGCAAAATCCTCTGGTCTGGGATAAATTAGACATAGTTATTATTAACACTCCCTCGGGCAAAAGACTGGGAATACAAATAAGCTTCTAACAGGGTCATGAAGATAAACAAATTTATGTGCCACCATTTCTGCAGGGAAAGAATTTCAGAGGTTGTAGAACTTAACTGAAATTGATCAGATACCCTCATTTAAAGTTCATTAGTCCGGTGCAGTTTTACTGCTTTTTCACTGTAATTCTCACAGGTCTGTGAAAAGATGTCCACAAAGTCACATGGTAGTGAACTTGCACCATGTGCAGTTAGAATTTTTTTTCTCCCCCCCCCCCCTTTTTTTTTTCCAAAACTCATATGCATCAAATGAATTTAGAAAATATAGGCTACCATGATTTTCCATCTAAACAGCATCTCTTTTTGACATTTGGGATTCTAAAGATGTGATCCTTTAGATGTGGTGGTGATGCTTTGCAAAGACGCTGCCCTCGGTTTTTGTTCCTAGTTATAGGTGAAGGTCATTACCCCATTACCAAGTCCATAACTGATCACAGCAGTAATCCTGTTTCCTTTTAAACAAATTAGTTTAAATTAACATCTGCAACTGCAAACAGCTGGAGATGGTAACAGAGGCAAATACATCTGGGCTGCTTCATTGTGGCAAGATATTGCTGCCCAGGTGGAGAGCCTGGTTGTAAAAGTACACCACGTACTCACGTACCCAAGAGTGAGGCCACTGAAGAGCATCAAAACAACCAGCAGGTGGATCAGGCTGCCAAGATTGGAGTGGCTCAGGTGGATCTGCACTGGCAACATAAGGGTGAATAATTTGTAGCTCGGTGGACCCATGACACCTCAGGCCATCAAGGAAGGGATGCAACATATAGATGGGCTTGTGATTGAGGGGTGGACTTCACCACTGGCATTATTGCACTGGTTATTCAAGATTGTGAAAAGTGCAGCAGGCAAGTAAGCTAAGTGGTTAAAACCTCCCTGGTATGGAGGACAATGGCTGAAATATAAATATGGTGAGGCCTGGCAAATTGATTAGATCACACTCCCTCAAACCCACCACAGCAAGTGCCATGTACTTACAATGGTGGAAGCAACCACTGGATGGCTGGAAACATATCCTGTGCCCCATGCCACTGCCCAGAACACTATCCTGGGCCTTGAAAAGCAAGTCTTGTGGAGACATGGCACCCCGGAAAGGACTGAGTCAGACAGTGGGACTCATTTCCGAAACAACCTCATAGGCACCTGGGCCAAAGAGCATGGCATTGAGGGGGTATATCACATCCCCTATCATGCATTATCCTCCAAGAAAATCAAATGATATGATGGACTGTTAAATATTACACTGAGAGCAATGGGTGCTGGAATATTCAAACATTAGGATATACATTTAGCAAAGGCCACCTGGTTGGTCAACACTAGGAGATCTGCCAATCAATCCGGCCCTGCCCAATCAAAACTGTTAGGTACAGTAGAAGGGGATAAAGTCTGTAGTGCACATAAAAAACATGCTGGGGAAGGCAGTCTGGGTTATTCCTTCCTCGGGCAAAGGCAAACCCATCCATGGGATTGCTTTTGCTCAAGGACCTGGGTACACTTGGTAGGTAATGCAGAAGGATGGGGAAGTGCAATGTGTACTTCAAGGCGCTTTGATGTTGGGTGAGAATAGTCCAATGATTTGAAATGTACGATGTCAATTGCTATATAATACCGTATGTCATCACTACTATGGTTGCTATATGCCATATTAATGCTATTACAGTAAGTATCACCCAGATAATGATGAGTGAATTTTGATGGAACTGAACAAAGTGCAGCTGTGATAGAACTGGACAAGTGCAGCAGTGATAGAACCAGAGCTGGCTTCAGCATGCAAGAATCCAACACTACACACTACCTCTCCTGCCCTGAAGGACTGTTATGATGATGACCCTGATGGAAAGCCCAAAGTCATGGACCTCAACAAACTCAACAGACATCTTAGAGGGATGTCCCATAGACTAAGGGAATGATACCTGTGTGTGTGTGTATATATCAAAGGACAAAAAAGTGGTGATTAATTGGGATGTATTGGAAAGTGTGGGACCCGAGGATGGATATGGATGATATGGAATAAGGGGTGGATATTGTCCTGGTTTTGGCTGGGATAGAGTTAATTTTCTTCCCAGTAGCTGGTATGGTGCTGTGTTTTAGATTTAGGATGAGAATAATGCTGATAACACACCAATGTTTTAGATGTTGCAGAGCAGTGCTTACACTAAGTCAAGGACATTTCAGCTCCTTGTGCTGCCGTGCCAGCACTGGGGATGCACCAGGAGCTGGGACGGGACACAGCCAGGACAGCTGGCCCAAACTGACCAAAGAGATGTCCTATACCTTATGGCATTGTGCTGAACAATAAAACTGGGGTGGCTGTCTGGGAGTGGTGTGGGGGACACTGCTCAGGGATGGCCTGTGCATTGGCCAGAGGGTGGTGAGCAATTGCACGTCACTTGCTTTGTATGTTCTTTTATCATTATTACTGTTATTATCCCTTCCTTTTCTGTCTTATTAAACTGTCTTTTTTCCTCAACCCATGAGTTGTGTTTTTTTTTCTTTTTCTTTTTCTTTTTTTACCCTTTTTTCTGTTCCTCTCCCTTATCACACTGTTGGGTGTGGGTTGGGGGTGCAGTGGGGTGGGAAGTGAGCAAACAGCTGTATGGTGTTTAGCTGCCTGATGGGTTAAGCCACAACAGTAACATTCAAAACTGCCAAGATAATATCAGAAACTGCCCACACCTTAACCAGCTCACTTTCTTTTACACTCCTAATTTAGACAAATACTGAGAGGACAGCAAATTTTCTGAATATAGAGGAGAAAAAAAAAAAAAAAAGAGAAATTTATCCTAGGGTAATTAAAGAACTGCGTGCCAGTCAATGACCTCAGTAGATTAACAGTTATGTTTGAGAACTCGTAGAGGACAATTAACATTGGAATAGCTACAAAAGACAAATACAAGGTGCAGATTTTTAATAAAAGGAGAAAATGGAATTATCATCTTAACTAGCTTCTCTGGAAAAATTCTGGAAAAAATAAAGTATTTTTTAATGGATGGAGAAAAATAAAATAAGAGTTGTCATATAGACTTACATGAGGCTCTTGTAACACACATCTTCATCAGTCAAGAAAATCTTAGAGTGCAAATTAAGGTACCCTAAACCTATTGACTGGTGGTTGCAGTCAAGATGGGTTTCATGGAGTTGTATCCTGGATGTAGCGCTGTTTAGTGCTGTCTGTGCTTCTTTAATGAAGTAAGAAAGGAACCTATTAAGTCTTCTAATACCATGAAGGTAATCGTGTCATTTATGTTAAGAAAGTATTAGTGTTCAAAATAATTTTGACAAACTGAAAAAATGATGAGGTGTATTTCAGAAAGGAAAAGTGTGGAGTGTTACACTTAGGTGGGAATAATCAGCTGCAGAAACACAAAGTGCTGACAATCTGATAGCAGGTTTTCAGAAAAAGATCTGAGAGTTATGACAGATCTCAGGCAGAGTGTAAATCAGTAAGCCATGAGATTGTGGAAAAGGTAGAGCCACTGCAATGTGTGCAGGAGCTCCTTCTGCTTTGCTCTGCATTGCTGAGGGCTCACATGGAATATCATACGTCCTTCAAAGGCTGCATTTCAGAAAGACATGGAAGAAACAAAGAAGACCCAGAGGAGAATTAAGAGAATAATCAAAAACCAAAAACAACAACAACAACAACAACAAAAACAAACAAAAACAAACAAACCAACCATGACCTTTGAGGAAAAAGAAGATTTTCTTCCATGTAGTTGAGAGGAGGTTTAAGGGAGGGGGATGATTGAAGTGTTCCAGGATATAAAACACTGTTGTAAAGAGGAAGGGGATAATGTATTGTCCATTTTCATAACACAGAGAAAAAGAGTTAATAGGTTTAAAATACAGTGAGGAATATTCATCTTAGGCACCAGAAAACTTTTTATGGAGTAGGATAGTACAGCACTGAAATGGATTTTATGAGGAGGCTGAGATGTCCCCATCACTGGAGGACTCAACAAATGAATTAAAGAAGCAACTGCCTGCAATGAGATATTTTCAGTTGATCCTACTTTGAAGGAAGAGAAGGAACTTAGGTTATTTATTGAAGTGTCTTCCATATGTCTGTATCAGATTCCGTGATATACATTAGCTTTCTCCAAACATCGCTGTAACATACTTAATGGCATAATTTGTTTCGATAGTTTTAATACTGCTTAGGAAATTTTTATGCTTTAGCCAGAAAATATAAATTATATGTTGACATTTTAATCTACATTCAGGAAGCAGTTAGCTTGAATTACTTTCCTGCTTTCAATTTTCAAACAAAATATCTTATCTCTGTAATTTCAAAAATTCTGGATTTGGATTAGCAGGTTAGAATTCTTAATTTGTAAATTTGAAAATTAAGTCCAATTTATCTCTTTTTCCTCTGCCTCCACTCACTGGTGCTTAGAAATATTTTCAGATTTTGAGTTTGTGAGGTGGACAGGATGTTACATGAATGAAGCACTTAAACAAAACAAATTTTGTTCATATACACTGCCTATGAAAAAGAAGCAAGAAATCAGAAGAGTTGCTTGTATAAGGTAGAAAAAAGGCCTCCCACCCCCCTAAGGTGAAATTGGTGTGCACAGCTCGCTCCCTGAAATGCCTGTACACCAATGCACACAGCATGGGGAATAAGCAGGAGGAGTTAGAAATCCATGCTTGGTCAGGTGATTATGATCTGGTGGCAATTACAGAGACATAGTGGGACAGCTCACATGACTAGAATGTGGTCATGGATGGTTATGTCCTTCTCAGGAAAGACAGGCCAGCAAGGAGAGGTGGTGGAGTTGCTCTTTACATGAGAGAGCAACTACAATGTATTCAGTACTGTCCAGGGGCAGATGAGGAGGAAGTTGAGAGTCTGTGGGTGAGAATTAAGGGGCAGGCTGGCATGGGTGATACTGTTGTGGGTGTCTATTACAGGCCACCAGATCAGGATGAGGAAGTTGACGAGGCCTTCTACAGGCAGATGACAGCAGCCTCGCAATTGCAGGCTCTGGTTATTGTGGGGGA
>VXAA01004094.1:86666-120263 GCA_013399115.1 Anseranas semipalmata | reverse complement strand
GCCCTTTTTATGAGTTGTATTATATTCTGGTAAGACCCCGACAAGAAATATCCGACTTTTCCACTCCTCACAGGAAAAGCTGGACGTGGACTGCAGGTTATAAACCTAGACACACCTGGGGAAGGAGGACAAGAAGAATTAAATTTAAAAAAGCCCAGCGGAGATAAACGAATGTCCCCACATCTCCAAAGGAAAGTTCATCGGATTTTTACTCTAGAGATCTCATCTTCAGGATGTCATTGAACACTTCCACTACAGGAAAAGGTGTGGATCCAAACGCGGTTGACACTTATGACAGTGGCGATGATTGGGAAATCGGTGTTGGGAATTTAATAATCGATTTGGACGCCGATTTGGAGAAGGACAGACAGAAATTTGAGATGAATAATTCTACCAATACCACCAGCAGCAGCAACACCAGCTCCAAGGATTGCGGGGGTCTGGCTTCCAGTGGGGCTAATACTACCTCAGCCTTAGCTGATGGCCTAAAATTTGCTTCTGTTCAGCCCTCTGCTCCCCAGGGGAATTCCTCTCACAAAGAGACTAGCAAATCAAAAGTGAAAAGGAGTAAAACTTCTAAGGATGCTAATAAATCTCTGCCTTCTGCTGCCTTGTATGGGATTCCTGAGATCAGCAGTGCTGGCAAGAGGCAGGAAGTCCAAGGGCGCCCTGGAGAGGCAACTGGCATGAATTCAGCACTGGGTCAAAGCGTGAGCGGTAACCCAAACGGCAATAATAACAACACCAGCAACACCACCACTATTGCCTCTTGCGGGAAAAACAAAGAGGAGAAACCAGGTAAAAACCAGGGCAGCAGAGGCTCCAAGCGGGATAAGGATGCGGGGAAGTCCAGGAAGGACAAGCAGCACGACCTGCAGCCGGGCCACCCCAACGGCCCCGGGGGTGGCAGCGGCCAGGCTCCCCCCGGGCACCTGTATGGCTACGGGTCCAAGGGCGGTGGGGGCGGCAGCCCCTTCCACTGCGCTGCTACCGGGGAGGTGAGCAAAAGCGCCCCGGATTCAGGGTTAATGGGGAACTCTATTTTGGTAAAGAAGGAAGAGGAGGAGGAAGAGAGCCACAGGCGAATCAAGAAATTGAAGACAGAAAAGGTAGGACAAAGCTCCTCTCCACCTCCTCTTCCGTGTCTCCCTGTGTCTATGATAAACTTCCCACAACCATGTGTTTGGCTCCTGTCTTGTTACCTCTGCCCTGTGTTCGTAACATGCCTCTGTTCTTCCTCTATAAAGAGCCGCAAACCTCTTCCCCAGGTGGGAGGCGTCGCGTTTTGAGCGTGCTGCTTTCCCCTCTGATCTCCCCTTCCCGCACCCAGACCTGGAGCACGCTTCTGTCCTGCCCGTGCCTTCTGGTGGCGTTTGCCCAGGAGGGGAAGCCCCGGGATGACCCTGGCTGAGCCATTCCCGGTTTGAGCCGTGCTGGTACGGGCGGGATGGCACGTGGGATGGCGGGCTGGAGGTGCGTGCCTTTGCCCAGGGGTCGCGCAGCTCCGGCCCCGGCAGCGGCGGGTCTCGCACGTGCTGACCGTCCCACCGTGCCGCTGGCCACCCCTCTCCCGAAGGCCAAAGGGGGCCCTCTCCCTGGACCTGCTCTCGGGCGCCGAGGCTGGGAAAAGGGAGACCAGGGCTCCGCCGTGCCCCTTTGTGGAGGCGCGGGATGCTCGTCGTACCGGGGGCTCCCGCGGTG
This sequence comes from Anseranas semipalmata, assembly GCA_013399115.1. NCBI lineage: Eukaryota > Metazoa > Chordata > Aves > Anseriformes > Anseranatidae > Anseranas > Anseranas semipalmata. The sequence goes on along the minus strand of VXAA01004094.1, from coordinate 118,562 downwards.
GTGCAGCAGCCCCCGGGCCCCCAGCACCGGTGCGGTGTGGAGAGCGGGGAGGAATGAGCCAGCAGACAGGCGGTGCCTCTGGTCTGCCTGGAAGGCGGAGGCTGGGAGGAGGGGAGGCACCTTGTCCCGACACACGACACACACGTACATGTGCCGAAGGGCTCCCGGAGCGGAGGGGAGCGGCGTGCCCGGGGGAGCTCGCTGCTCCCAGCCCCACTGGCGCTTGGACGTGCGCTGCTTGTGCGCTGAGTGGTGGAAATGTATGAAAGGCACCAAGTGGGGGTGCGTGCTTTTGTTCCTGTCCGATCACGTAGCGAAGGACGTGTCCTATACGAATAAGTGCCCACCGTTGTGTTCAGAGGGAAGGGTGGGGGGAGAGCTCGGCTTCCCTAACAGCTTGTTCAGGTGTCAGCGGGAGCTGCTCTGTCCCAGGGCAGAAGGTGCCTGGGGGGCTAGCGTGCGTCCAGCATCACGGGTCAGGTGGGCTCTACAGGTTGTCGGGCAAGGATAACCTAGCCTACCCAAAAAAACAGAGCAAGTCGACGCCCCACCAACGAGTGGTACCAGGGTGTTAGGCTGAGACTTCATTGTCTGCTGCTGGTCCCAAATTACTGGCTTTTACTGCTTCCCTGAGTGAATGCTCGGTGATGGGAAAACTTTCGGGCTGGTGTTAACGGTATGGTCTGCAAGCATCTGGGAGGGCTGTGGGTCTCAGGGAAAAGTTACGTCTCTTTATGACCTGTTACCGGCTCTGTAGTATTTCGCAGTCTTGAAGGTTTTGCAATATCAAAGTTGACTTCTGAGGATTAGATTTGGGTGTTTGTGACATCAGATTTTGGTAAAAACTTCAAAATAATTTTGAGGGCAAGGAACAAATTAAATTTCATATTGTATGCATATTACTGCATTTAAGATAGCGTATCTACAGACAAATTTGAATAAGCCTTGTGACCTTTTCTAAATGCAGATGAGAGAAAACCAGATTGATTTAATTCACATGTATGTTTGCACTTTGATTTATGAAAGTTCTGTTCACTGTGAAAAGGTGTCCTAAAATCTCATGCTCTCTTTATTAACTTAGTACAGTAGGCATTTACTTTTGTTGCCAATAGTCTTCAAATTGCAGTTCTCTAATCTGTTTTAACTATCTAGATAAATTGCCCTAATCCAGTCTTCACAATGGTTGTGGTTAAAGAGTCAGAGCCATTTGATTGGATTCAGTGGCTGCCTGGAATGTGGGAGGTACTGCCCTTTTGCAACCCCCTTAGCCTTTTAATCTTTCAGCCAAATGTTCACATTCAACAATTTTGTTTAGCTGGCAATCTGAACATTTCAGTATCTCAAAGGCTGCTGTCATGGCAACAGAGATTAGAGAGTGGTGTGGTTTCTCCAGTTTTTGTGTTCTTTTCAGTCTCGAGTCACACAGGAAATTGTATGAAGAATTCACATATGTGCGAGCAATCGTATGTGCAATGTGAATGGGACGGTCTGTAAATTCAGAGCAAAGACGTATGGAGCAGTTTAGAGCCGGTGGTACTCTTGGTGTTGTAGCTGTTGCTCCAATAGGAGGTTCGGAGCGTGTATTTCTGGTAACAGCCACTGCTGTTGGCACACAGTGACTTTAATACAGGCTTCGCACATTAGAGTCGTGCAGTGTTGGCCATTGTCTGGCACAATGGTGTGCTTGCTTGCTGTCTTAAATAACATCCCTTAGCGTTTCTCTTCCTAGAGAACGTTCCCTTCCAGACATACGAGAATAATAAACCTCATTGCTGACAGTGGTGGTAGTGAAACTTCAGTGTTTTATGTTTGTTGTTTTGGCTTTTTTCCCAAATGGTTAATAATCATAGTTGTTTTTTTTTTTTGTAAGGGCTTTATATTCGTGTTCCTGCTTTGACTGTTTACAGACTAGGCTGGATATGCTTTACTTGCATGAAGCACCTTGCTTCTGTAGATACATAATTTTCAAGCCTGCATGTTAAAATCAATTTCCAGTTATCTTGACGCTGTGAAAGACATGTCTTATGAATTTGGATGTGTCCTACTAGATAGAAAAGAGTTAATGCCTGCTGAGTCAAAATCTAAAGGTTTTTTTATGTGGTGAGGAATATAATATTGCGTTTGTTTACTATTTGTGAAAAGCTTGGAGCAGATTCCCTGGAGTTGTAGTCACTGTTTAGTTTTCACAGCATGCTTCAATGTCTATTTTTGGTCTATTTATTCTGTTTCCTTGCTGCAGAAAGTCATGTAAAACATGATAAATTGGATCTTATGAAGCCTAATTAAATCAATGACTGCGTTCTGCTGGCTCTTTTATGCAGAAACCGCAAGTATGTTGTAAAAGTCGCCACTCCCCTAATATGTGGATAAAGTCAAAGTATGCTGTAATTCTAAGATGTTTGAGCTATATTCGTGCAGCCCATTTTGTGGTTAAGCCACCAGTGACATGTCTGAATAAGTAGCTTTGACAGGTAGGCTAACCACTCCTAAGATTTTTGGTGTTAAAACCTGTCTCCATTTTCCATTCCTTATCCATACCATACCATTTTTAGCACAGTTACTGTTTGTCAGCATGAACTCTTCGTCTGTTTTAGTGAAGTTTTTGTATTTTTAACAGCTGTTACATTGAAAAGAGTTCAGTTTATCTACAAAAATTTACTTTGTGTGTGTTACAGGAAGATTTGGGGATTCAAACAGTCACAACGTACTCTGAGATATGGGAAAATTGTATTTGGCATATGAAAATCTGTGTGTTTAAATGAAAATAATACAGAAGATCTGAAGCTGTGGTCAGGTGCAGTTTTTGAATGAATGTCAAGTGATATTCCAGGGTTGATTTTTTCTCTTGTATATTAGCATATTGCTTCTCATTAAGACTGCATGTCACATCTGAAAGTTGTCGTCAGCAAATTAACGTGTTGGCTGGTATTGTTTATTTTATCTTCGCTTCTTGTAGCAGGATTGAGGGTGATCTACACTTCGTCAGGAAATTGTGTGCATTTTACCTACTGATGTAAATCATTTAAATGCGTGCTTTGATTAATGATGTTATGGCGATATGCTTTTCATGTACTTTCCTCGCTGGCCTTGGGTGTAGTTTATTCACTGTGAAATACAAGGGCAAGCAGGTCACCCGCAGTAATTAAAGAACAAAGTCTATTGTTGTTTGACAGCAAACTGTTTTGAAAGCTACATAGGGGATTTAGCTGTTAAAAACAGTGATAACTATGGGTGCCTAACAACAAGCACAGCCCAGGGTTCTTAAAGCCCTGAAGGGCTGCCCAGGCGTGTGACGGTGCTTTCTGAGCCGGGTGAAGAGGTGCTGCCCTTTGGCCGAGGGAGGCTCTGGGCGTGAAGCTGGTGACCGCGGGCCTGCTGCGGCACCCCTGCGCAGAGCCGGCGCGGGGCACGGCTCTCGGACGCCTCTGGAACACGGCGCGGCAGCCCGTGGCCCCACTCGGAGCTGCTGGGAAAACGCTGCGCTTTCGGCACCAGTAATTTTACAATTTTAATAACTTCATAAATACCCAGTAAAAAGGAAGGGATTGATTGTCCAGATGTCATGAGGTTAACCATGTTCTCCATGTTAAAGGGCTTTGCTGCAAGACTGTTTTAATTATAGCTATATAAAGACTTGTTTTTCCAAAGTAGCATTTTATAGTCCAATAAATGAAATGTATGTTAAAAGTGCTAAGCAAAATCTCCCGTAACCACAGAGGTGTTCAATAACCAGATTCAAGGAACATGGAAAGTACCATCTGTTCCTAGTTTTCAACATAAAACCAGGAATTGAATAGTTGAGATTTGCTCATATTTTTGAGACTCTTTCCTTTTTTATTATTATTATCATTATTTAAAAAAGTTCACCTGGCACTTTATAGAAGCTTTCTGAAATGCAATAATACAGGAGAGACTGCGAAAACACGTTCGTACATACAGTTAACCGGTTCCACTTTCATGTGAAGAGATTTCCAGAAGCTCAGTCATTGAAGAATTTATAATAGTGAATCACCTCCTGCAGGCAAACACAATAAGGGTCAGCTCTTCAAAGATCTTACTATTTAGCTAGAACTTGAATTATTCTGTCAGCTTTTCCCCCAAGAGGTAAAAGGAAGGAGGGAAGGGAAAAAAAGAAGACTCTGTAAAGATAACTTTAGCAAGCTCTTATCAGTCACCTAATCGCATAGGATAAAACCATTGACGAAAATTTTCCATGTAGACTTGGGAGAGGTGTTCAAGAATTGTTGATAGCAGGAAAATCAGTCTTTTAAAGATAACTTAAGTTCTGACCCGTTTGGCAATGAGATTCCTGGCTGCAGCCTGTGAGCCCTGGATAAAATGCCATCCGGCCTTTGTTCGAGGCCTTTGACTGAAGCTAATGACTGGTGTTGTGCCGCCCCGAGATAAATGACATTATCTGTGCGTGGTCTGACAGGAAGCAGACAAGTTAATGGCGGGCTGCGGGGCGGATCCGCGCAGTCCTGACTGAAGGGCAGAGCCTGGACCCCAGGCTGCGGTCACGGACGCGTCGCTGCTTCTCCTGTGAGGGCCGGGGTAATTGGAAAACTATTTTGTTGACGGCGACGTAAATCAGAAGTCTGAAATGTGCAGGTTTTCTTGCATGCCAAAACTCGTGTGGTTTGTGCGTGAGAAACAAGTGATGCAGTTTTTAGGGGGTGCCGCCTCCGGGCTCCCTGACGCTGACATTTAGGGGAGAGCCTGGGCTGCTTTCTGTTAATGGAGCGCGTCCTGTGTGTGCTGATTGCGGTGTCCCCCGCAGTTTGCTCTACCGTCCCTGCAATCTGCATGTGTACCAGTAGGCTAAACGCTGTTCCTTCACTGACAGCTGTACTAAAAAAAAAAGGAAAAAAAAAATCCACGACACTGAAAATTGTGTTTCCTTAGGGAGGAGACTGTTGAGAGTAGGTGGCAGTGCGAAACGTAATGGAGCCCACCGCAAACTGGAAACTCGTCACGCTGCAGGTCTGCTTCTGTTTGTCCCTCGTGGCCTTTGCTGGAGATGCCCTGAAAATCCATCATCCTGTTCTGTACCTGCACGCCTGGTGGTTGCCTGGTCCCAGTACCCCGCCTGTGCTTCCTAAATTTGCTGTGGCTCCACGGCGAGTCGCTGGATCTCAGTACACTTGTGCAGGTCCTGGCGGATGACTTAGTTGGCTCCCCAGGCCATTTGGAGACGTTGTTCCAGCCAAGGGCCAGACTGTGTGCTGGGTGGTGAAAGCCTGGAGGACAGGTAGGAGAGCAGGTGGGCTGACAGCCTCGGAATGGTGCCGGGTGCGATGCCGGTGTTAAGCGCACCGCGCGGTTGTATGCTGGCACCCTCTTCTCCCTTCCGAACCCATAGGATCACACGTGTCCGGAAACCACGCGTGGATTAAAGGTCACCAGACAGGGTCCGTGAAATAGTAGGTCAGAAGACCTTCTGGAGCAGAGCACAGAAGGAGATGGAACAGGAGACATAAGCCATAGAGGCACTGAATAGTTGCCTGCAGAGTGTCCGATGTGTCCTGACAGACTTGTGCGCCTGTTGGCCTGGCAGCCTGTAGCCTTGGTTATAATAGTCTTTGAAGTGCTCTTTTTACTTAGGTGCTGTGTTTCTGCAAGCCTTAGACAGTGTTACCAGTGCGCGTGGTGTCTGAGCACATCTTATGAGCATCATCAGGAAGGTGGTCTCAGAAACACTAACATTTCTGTTCTCTGAAATACCGCGTTCACTTCTGTTTCCAGTCAAGATGTAGAGTTACATATTTCGTGTTTCCATCACCCACCCTTGAAAACAGGTTGCGTCACTTCCAGGGATAGTTAGGCAGCTTGGCATATAGTTGCTGGATGATCTGTCTTTCTCAGTTATAGCACTCAGTTTTTGCATTGCCTGTCAGCTACATATTCCAGATTCGTTCTGTGGTATACAGGTGGGATTGCCGACTATAACCAAGTTTCAGTCTGCCTTGCTCTGAGCTGATGTACCTCTTACAGGTGATCCAACAGCCAGATTATTCTTTACTTAACAGGGTTGACACTATGCTGGCTTTACATTGTACTTACATAATGTTGTAGTGTACAGTAGTACCACCACTTCCTGGAAGGGCGGAGAGATTATCTGACTTATTAATTGTGCTTTATTGCTTATAATAGAAATACATCCTCTCATGGGTCCTCAGACGGTGGTCACATCTGTGGATGCAGTGACTTCAGTTGAAGGGCTGGACATAGTTCACTAAAAGCTTGTGTTTTTTTCTCTATGTTTACATATCAATGAGTTATTTTTATTTCTTAATAATAATCACAGGAAATATATTGATCTTAAAAATGTTTGGTCTGTACATGATATTCCCTGATGGGCAAAAGATAGCAAAATGGTAGTCTGTGAAAATTTGTGGTTATGATGTAATTACAAAACATAAAGATCTTTTTAAAATTTATAAAAGATTGTTTATGTTTCTTCCTTTTTTTTTGTTCAATTTGACAAACTTTTCTTTTTGCCTTTTCACACCAGAATGTTTCTGCCCCAGCTCTTTTGTGGTTCAGTGTTTAACCAAAGTGAATAATAATACAAGCTATCATTTTTTAATTTGCTTAAAAATATGTTTGAAATAAGATAATTTGAATAAAGATAATAACCAGCTTTCGTAGAAGGACTTGTGGGGTTTTCTTAATATGAGATTTTAAATCACAAGATTTTTTTGATTACATTCATGGATTAAACCCACAATTTACTGCAGGCTCTGAGTAGCCGTTTGGACAAATGTGAAGGTTAGACTGTGACTTTGGGTTGTGTTGTAGCCAGGGTTTCAGTAAGCACTCTCTGTTGCATGTTGTCCTCATTCTGACTTAATGGTCTTGGCAATTGGAACAAAGTCTTTACATTTGAATGAAAGGTTGTAAAAGTATTCAGAGTGACTTGACTGACAAGCAAGTTCTTTGTAATTTTTTTTCCTTTTTCTGAAAAAGCTAAAAAAAAAATTCGGGGGGTAGGAATAGACAGTTTCTTCTCATGGCCCTGTGTACATGTGCATGTACACATACACACTCTATGTGCTTATAAACAGGACTATTTGATTAAAAAGTTTAAGGGTGTGAGTAGGGTAAATTGCATGCAATGAAATAGGATTGAGGACTGCATATGTATGTAGATTTTCCACCTGAAGGGTAGCTATGGTGTTTGATGACAAGACTACCAGTAAAAAAAGTTGCATTTTATTGAGAAAAGTTTGATATTTGTGCTTTACTAGTAAGCTAGCAAATAAGCTAGCTAAATCTCACCTTCCCTAGCATCTACCTGTAATTTCCACTAAGGCTGTTCAGAACAAAGCCATTGGGAATTTAAATTTGAAGTTCTTTTTTTTTTTCAGTAATTTTAAAGTAAAGAGGCATAGTGTTGAATTGTGTCCTTTATGATAAACCTTCCTTAACCATTATGACTTAATATTGTCTTTAGAAATAATAACTTAAAACTTGGTTCACTCATCTTCTCCCATTTTCCTCTCCCAGTTTTTGATTCATCCTAGACTAAAATCTTATTACTGGGCACAAACCCAGCTTGGCTGGGGTGATTCAGTCTCCTGGGAATCTCCACTGTCAAATAATAACATAAGAAAAATGTGCCCATGGGGATATTTGAAGCATATGCCAATAGTGGTGTGCGAATGCATTTTTTTGCAGTCAAAAGAGCAAACTTAAAATCCATTGATTGTGGTTACTTGGCGTTTTCAGAACACTGGTGTTCTAGTTGTTGAATTGTCTTGTCATGTTAACCAGCAAGCAGATGGCATTATGCCACAAAAGTATACTTTTACTTAAAGGAACTTTAGAGGTTTTGATGTGTTTTCTTTTCCTCTTATTTCCCCGATGGCTTCTTTTTATTGAAGAGTAACATGAGGAGACCTGGTAGCAATTTTATTGCTTTCCCATAACAGTTTGAAATAATAGCCTGGTCTTTGGTTGCCAGTCAAGTTTCTACCAGTCAGCTTCATTCTGTTTTTTATCATGTGGCAGTGGAATATAAAAAGTGTATTTGTTGTTTGCTCTCAGAAACTGGCTCTATTTTTTTTTCATGCTTCAATTAGCAACAGAAGACTGAGCTCCAAGTGGTCACACTTATGTAAACTCCTAGAATTCACTTTCTATTATTCGGATAAAAGAAAGCAGCCAAGTTTAGGCTCAGTTTCCCAGGAAATTTTGAGGCGCATCTGGCCTCTAACTGTCTGCACGAGGCAGTTTGATTTTGCACACATTTAATTTTTTGCATTAGCCATTGAGTTAATTCAGAGGCTCTGTTAAGTCCATCCCCCAGTCATAAATTCACACTGCTCAAATTGATTCTTCAGTGATACTTCATTGATGAATTTCAGTGATACTGCATTGAGCTATGGTAGAAATACATCTCTGTGAGCCCGTAGGTGTTCATTACACAAGCATAGATTTTATAGTTTTCACTGCTTCCTTCAGCCATTGAGAAGAGTTAAATGCAACTTGTAATCTCAGTTCTCATAGTGCACAGGGCCAGACCAAATTATTTTTGGATTTCCTGTCACCTCCTTGGCTGATTTCTGCAGATGGCTCATGTTAAAAGCAACAATAATGTTTGAATTGGAAGGGTTTGGTCTTTGGGTTTTCGTTCTTCATTGAGAACTGTTTATTTGTGTGTGGTTTGCCACACTACATGGATAGCACTATCAAATCTGTGCTTTATTATAGGCTTATAGCGGTGGAGTAATGGCAGTAGTTGCATGTTCCGGGGTTTCATGTTTTTGCCAATTCTTCCTTTTTGGGGGAGGAGAATGTAACTGGATCTGTATCTTTGCAGCAAAAGGTAATAGAGCAAATAAAATTAGAAATGGACCTCATTTCTCAGTGCACCTCTGTTTTGCTGCTAGAAATTTTTAATCTGATTTAGTAAATGTCCAGGAAGCTGTTTAGATAGCTCTCATTGAAGATACAGATCTAATACTCCAGAGGTATGCTGGCTGTATTGAACATATTTGACATAAAATTTTACCAGTTAATTTTTGCACTGGTTTCAGTGTTAAGCATTGTATGTTGAATTGCACTGGAGTTCTGGAATTTGCGGGAAAAATTTTGTTGTAATTTGAGAACAGTGAAGATCGTTGTTCCACACCCTGTGTTACGAAAAAAGATAAATTCGTCTTCTTCCACCCTTCAACCACTAGTAAGATGTACTCTCCTGTAATAAACTTAGTGTTCCTAGTTGCCTTTTAAGAACAGGATTATATACACGCATACATGTATGTATATAAACAAATATATACATATCTGTGTGTGTACGTATGTGTGTATGTAGGTTGTATACATACACACATATATAAAGAAATGCTACTGTTTTATAAATACAGCAGCTGAGTTTTGGCTAATAGTCTTTATTTACATTTCATGTCCAGATCCTTTAACAGGCTTTCCTGTGATGCTGCACCAGATGCCAAACACTGAAGGAGAAAGTTAGCAGCTGTTTCCATTACAGCATTGGTACATTTTTCTCTACACTTTATTTTCATTTTTATATTCCTTTCCAACCTTTCATAATCACCCCTTAAAAAAGAATTTTCCTTTTGCCTCTGATGTATCTGTCTGCAGGTTTCTGTGTTATTCTTAGCTTTAAAAATACAAAATCTGGTTGATTTTTTTTTTTTTCCTGTTAAGAACTTAATGCTTTGACTCTTGCTCGACTCAAGTAAGTAGTTCATTGTTTTATGTCTGAGTAAGTCCTGCTTGAGATGAGTCCAGGTTACAAAACAGGGCGCTACTATGACCAATTTGATTATTCCTGTAGCAACTTGAGTCTCAGTATGATTTGTGTTCTTTTGCACACCACCTGGATAGTATTTTTTTCATTCTTACTCTTTCCTTCACCATCTCTCTGAAAATAATAGTTTCATGGCTGTGTGCTGTTATTGCTGAGATATGACTGAGAACTGCATTCAGTACAGTGAGGCACATTCATTTTCATCTAGTACCCGTTTATTGCCTTGAGCACTGTAAATCTGTCAGCTCTTCACGATGCTTTCACCTCTTTCTTCATTTGCTCCAGCTTCTAGTTTGACAATGTTCCCCTGAGGCAGAATTCTAATCTGCTTCCAATTAGTTGCAAAATGTGACTCAAATTTCCACATTATGGCTGCTGTTTTACTTGCACGCACACATCTAGAAACAAATTAATGCTCTTGAATATTTATTTTTGAGCCTTCGGATTTACTCTGGGAGGAAGAGTTGCCAACTGCTTTCAAAATACTTCCAAGATTTACCTTTTTCCTCAAACTGTAACGTTTATTGTAGACTTAAAATGCCTCTTACTGTTTAATGTTTACAAAAGCTTTTCATCTGATTAGTGGTTATTGAAGATACATTGCATATGGATAAATTGTAAAAATGAACAATGCTTATAACGAACGTTAAATTAGTGGTTGCTATGCCAAATCAGGTTATGAAGCATTTCTTTTTTGCATGGCTAGTACAACAGTTTTGTTGTTGTTGCCTTTACTGTAGTTTGTCAGGATGAACATATTTAGTTGTCACCTGTCTGCAAGCCACTTATTATCCACGACTCCAGAAGTCATCGTTTGGTTGAAAGGGCGGGAGGGGAGAGACAGAGATTCGTTTGGTCTTTAGTGAGTTATCATAGATACAGATAATTAAAATCTGTTTGCATGCGTCCTTCTGTAGGTGTCTGTACTTGGGTATATATGTATCTACACGAGTACATGGGTGTACCTTTAAACTGTTTGACATAAATGGAGTTTGGGGATTCTCAGGTATTGTGTGTATTCCTATGAGTAGTTGCATTAGGGATATGACCTTTACGGTTCATTGGGGAAGAAGTGAATTTTTGGGTGGAAGGTCCAGAGATCTAGATTAATACGCTGTGGAATGGGCTGGAATCTAAACCCTGCTGGGAGGCTGAACTTTTGTTCGGGCAAAACCAACATCAAAGTCTCCATGACAGTTCTACTTGATTGCCCTTCTGCCTCAGTGCCTTATGTCTGTAGTTGCCTATATGGAGAAACACAGTGTATTTAATTCAAATATACCCGTGGCTAAATTTATAGGTGCAAATCTTCAGTAGAGCTTAGCACTCTGCAGCTTGGCAGATTGATGTCAGCAGCCGTAATAGACTTTAAATAGGCTTGTGGAATTTCATTGGGAGTATATTGCTGAAGTTGATATTGCTAAGTACCTGTCATTTCTAAATGAGATTTGCACCTGTAAATTTAGCTGTTCATTTGCAGTAATTCACTTACTTATAGACAGATTTTTTTGAAATGTTTCACTGTCTTTACCATCCCACATTGAGTCAGTAACCTGCTAGCCACATGCTATATATACGAACATCTGAGTGGAGGTGAACACACACACACACACACATCATCTTTGGGTTCACTGTTCCTGAGAAAGTATTTTCCATCAGGAAAAAAAATGTAAAAACAGAGACAGAGTAAAATGACCTTGATGTTACTCTGTTTTCTCTTGAGTCAGAAATGACTCTTAACTGCATAGATGAGAAACCTAGCATGTTATTTATTTCTCTAAAGATTGTGCTTCCTGTAGTAGACTCCAGTGATTCACAACATCATTTTATGAGGAAACAATATTTACAAACATAGTGAAAAGCTGCAGCAGCGTGACCTTTTTTCTCATGCAACGTCAAAGTCTGTGAGGGTCAGCTCCGTAGTCAAGGTGAATTGGAGTTCCTGTGATAATCAGCTGCTGAGAAAAAAAAAAACAGAGAAAAGTGGAATACATGTATTTGTAGCTTACGATAACATACTTGAAGGTATCTGCAGCGCTTAGGCAGGGCAGCACGTAAAAAACGCCCCCTCACGCCCAAAGGTATGTACACATACACATGCATGCACACAACCCCACATTATTAATTTTTCAGGCAAAAGCCGCAGTGCTTTTGAGAAACATTAAATGCTTTTGTTGATAGCTTATAGTTTTATAAACTCTAAATGAGCTTATTGCCTTTTAACCAGCACTAAATAATGGAAGAACCTATGAGCCTGCACATTGGACAGCAGCCAAACAGCCAAAGAAAGAAAAAAAGGAAATGAATGGTTTAATTGTAGAGCAAATCATTTGTTTACAGATTAAGACCTATTTGGTAGCCAAATCCTATGGACAAGGAGGTGAAAGAATGAGGCACTAAGGTACAGGAAATGAGCTTTACATTTTGTGACTAAGTCCTGCTATTTTTACCTCCTCCTGAAACAGAGGAGGCAGGGAAAAACGAATTGTTTAACAGCAGAGGCTGCTGAGCGCAGTGCACGTATTTAGCAGGAACAAAAGGGTGGGAGAAGGGAGTGTTGGTGCACTTTACGCTCTGACAGCAACCTGACAGCTGGAGCTGCTTCCAGCCAAGGGGCACCGGCTGGTGGCAGGAAGACCTGCCCTGTTTTGTTTTCTGCCTGAACGGGGCGGGTGGGAATGCCCCTGCTGATCTGAGGAAATGTAATGCATTTCCTTGAAGCCCTCTCCCTGAAATGCTCTTGGGCTTGCTCACAAAATTCGCAATTTTTAATTTTTTCCTTATGAGAGTTTTTTTGTTTGTTTGTTTTTAATGGGCCCTTGTTTCATTGTTTCAGTATTGTAAGTAATTATCAGACAATTCAAATGGTTCAGAAGTGCTTGTGTTTCCTGATTTATTGTTGTACAACATTTTTTCGAAGGAACCACTAGCTGGGGGCCTGTAAATTTGAAGATGTCATTTTCGTGAGTCATTGGTTTAAAGGTCAAAGTCAAGAAAGTGGTATAGCACAAGTAGAGTAACCTCTACAATTAAAGGTTATTTAAGCTTTTTCATTTGAACCTTCTTTTTTCAGTAGTTTGCAGCCTTTCAACACTTCTATCTTTTAAGCTGAATTTTCTGTGACATCTTTACTTTATTTTCCCCACCATCACTGCCCTGACAAGTAATTTGGGAAGTCTGAATATGGAGAATGTATATTAGAAACCAAACCCTCATGTAAAAGAAAACATTCTGTTTATATGCAAAACATCCTTGCCACAAGTAGCTTGAGAGGCAGAGCCTTTTGGGAAAATGTCTCATGATTGTTTATGTGAAGATTGGCTTTGATTTGATTAAATTATGAACCTTCTGAAGAATATGCAGGGCCCATGAAAATATGGCTATAAATACTCGATTTTCCATCCTCAGTGGCCGTAATAAGTTTGTGTGAGAGAAGGATTGGGCATAGGTGAGTTTGGCAAGTTGTGTCTGGTTGTTTCAAGCCATTATAAAATATTCTTTTAATTTAGTTTGATTCCTTTCAAAATGGGATAAAGTAGGCATTAGGTTTTTATCCCTTTGACCAGAAGCAAATCCATGCAGAGAAAAATCAAAAGATCCAGGCAAAAAAAGAAATTGTCATTTGTTCATATATGAAACCCAATAAAGGAATAGGAAAGTTTTCAGCGTGCATTATGCTGTATATTGTAAGAGAACAGAAAAATGTTAAATGAGCTTTAGGTGTGGCCTTTTAAGTGCTTAGCACTGCAATGTGTTGTTTCTTTTAGTATTGCTTGATTGAAACTTCTGACACTATATATAGCATTACTCTTTCTGCTTATATATAAGCAAACATAAGGAGCAGTGCCAGTAGCTTGCGATATTAAAAATGTTCCTGACAAGCTGTAGTCTACCGCCTAGTAACCCTAGGAACAGTATTCTTTTCCATAAAATGTTTTTTTTTTCTTCTTTGTGTTAGTTTCTGCTGGATTTCCTTACCCAATGAACGAGAGTGAGTACATGGTAAAGTGCATGTAGCTGTATTTCCACATAACAGTCCATTTCACCCATTGTATTTGGAGGTGGAATCTGCTTGCATGGGAATAGGTGCTAACATTAGCACTAACATCTCTGCGAGGAGGGTACTGCCTTGAAAGTTAGATAGAATGTGTGCCTGTTATATGCAGTTTTAACTGTATGCGTATTCTTTGTATGTTTAAGTCCCTTTGTTTTCTCCACTAGCAGTGAAATGACCGTTTCCCGTGGAACATTAAACTACAGTCTGTTTTCTGATGCCTATTTGGTAAAGTGAGCATTGACATCGTACCTTATGTGATTGAAGGCAGTGTTCTGAGTGACCCTTAAAGAACTTCATGTTCTGGTATTGTGATCTCACACTGTACGGTGGAACTTCCATAACATAACTGGCAGAGCCACAAAAGCAGTCTGTAATAGGAAGTTTGTTTCCTCTGGAGGCATAGCCTCAGCATGGTAATATTTTTTGCATCTAATTACAAGTGTATAATTTTATTGTTGTTGCTGCCTCTAACAGATGCATGGGTGGTCTTCACACTGCATAGTGAAAATGATAGCATTGAAATAATGGATGAAGTTTCATAAATTCTCAGGACAAAGTTACTCCTTTTTTGTGGGTAGATGAGGCTTAACTATTGGTAGACAAATTAACCCCAGGCTAATTCTTACTTTTTTGATCAATGTAGTGAAGTTAGGTTTACTGAGCTTTTCTGTCTCCTTGGTAGAGTCAAAACAAAATCAAGCAATGTTGCCCTGAATGCGGGCCTTTGTAAATTCAGAAGGAAATTTACCTTCTAAATCAGCAATTTAAGCCCAAGAAATTACTTAATCTCAGGATTTTGGAATATTTCATAGAAGCTCATTTGATTTTTGTACCGGCCAAAGGGCTGGTAAAATTATGCTAAAAACAGAGGAAGTTGCTGACATGATTTGAACTCATTGAGATAAAAATTGATGTGGATAATAGTTAGAGTGGCTAAGAGCTCCTCTCGTAATTACATATAGCAACTTCTAATGCTTCCAAGAACAGCCAGGCAAATGTATTACTACTTCCAGAATTGAATGGCAGATGAGAGGAGAAAAGCAGGTTGAACCACCTAGGGATTTTCAGGATCTTCCAGGAACCAAACCTTTGATAAGTTTAAATATATATATATATCAGAGTAGCTTTTTCCTCTGTCCTATTTGTCCTACATCTGTATGGCCCGAAGGTGTTTTTGATCCGATCTTGCCTCTATTGTACAAAGAAGTCACTGTGTTTACTTGCTTGTGTGAGTAGAGACCAGCTCCAAGGATGAGAAGTCCATTTGTCCACTTGTGTTGTTCCTTCCTATAGTTTAAGTATTTTCAGTGTTTTATCTTAGAGGAGGTCATCTGATCTGGAAACTGAAAGTCAGTATACCACGTTTTTCAGATAACTAGGCTGATTTGTTTTAGTCATTGCTAAATTTGTAAAGCATTCTCTGAGAAACCAGGCTATGAACAGAGAGGAAATGTTAGTTATTTTGAGATTAATTGAGTCTCCTTTTAAATTAGATCTTCATTTGAAAATAAACTCACAGCTCACTTGAGAGCTGAATGACTGCATTCATTTTGGGGTATAAGAGCAGAGCATTATTACAAGTCTTTTGAGTAGTGCGTTGTTTTAAGTCAGGCTGCACTTAGAAGAGCCCGTACTTCCAAGATGAAATCCTACTACAGCACTGTTGAAATTCTTTGATATCTTTATCGGTTTGCCAGTGTGGAAGTGGGCTATCGTAAATCTTGTTTTCTTGATTTAAGGACATGAAAGGTCACATTTTTGCTGAGTTCTCTTGCAAAAGATTTTGCACAGCTCTCTTACAAAAGAGAGTCTGCAAATTTGTCTTGGCAGTATGTAGCCTTCGCATCTGGATGTACAGTGAGTCTGTATCTGTGAAACGGGTGTGAATGGAGCAGTGCCAGGACAAAGCTGGCAGCTGACTGCCGGAGCATGCCTCAGCCTGCAAGTATCAGTGGAACAGCTTTGTTAGGTTTCTGAAAACTGAGTGGGAGCTGTGGTCCCACGTGTGGCTCTCACTGCAGGGTACTGTCGATACCCATCACTGATGAGTACTTTCTCACATTTCCTCCTACTTTCTACAGGTTGGGCTGTTCCCTAGCGCGCTTCTGTCAAAAAAAAAAAAAAAAGGCAAGAAGTCCAGGTGATCCAAATAGCGTGCCTTTTCAAGCCTAGCATCCAGCTTGGTTGGGATAAAAAGTGACTGTGTGTGTGTGGTTGTGTGGGCAGTTTGGAGAAGAAGGCAGTGACCTCTGGAAGAGGTGAGGTGGGGCTGGCGGTGAGGATGGCTGGCGTTTGATACCTTCGTTTCAGGCTAGCTCAGCTGCAGCCGTAACAGGGTGTGTGACTGCATCCTAAAGGTATGGAGCCTGTTTGGGCATTTGGACTGACGTTTTTGATCTCCTGGTTAACCAGGGGAATTTATTAAACAACAACAAATATCAAGATAAATGAGCGTTTAGAGTCTTTCTTCTTGAAGGTCATTGTTATTTCATGTGTCATTCTCTCCTCATTTCCACCAGATCAGTGATTGTTCTTACCTTTGCTTGCATTTGTATGATACTAATTCCTTGCAGTATAATCTCTCACTAAAGTGCATTTTTCAGTATTTTTTCCCATCTAGTGCCATATTCAGTGTTACCAGAAAAGGTGGAATATAGGCAGAAAATTTTCCTCAGGACCTGCCTGTTCTTTTGACAGATTATATGCGTAGCCAAATCTCTTGTTCCCTGCTGGAGTCTGTCAGTATCCCCTGTTGTTTCTGTGGATGTATCAACCAGTTACTGAGGAAAGTATTTCCAAATTGATAAGAAAATGTGTTGTGAAACCTCAAAAGCGTAGCAAAGTCTCCAGGGTAGGCCATGTATCTGGAACAGCTCTTTCAGGGCTTTCATTGTGTTAGGGGAACTAAGTAGATTTCATCAGCCTGAAGTGACAGTGCCTTTGGAAACCTGTGTGTGAAATCTTTATTTCTTTTATTGCCTTGTCCTCAAAGTGTCCATATAGACCTCCTCATTATCAGTATTTGAAGGTTCTGAACTGATGGTCTGGTGGCCAGGCGCTCTGGAGTAGCTAGGAGGAATATCGCAGATAGCAAGGAGGACGGAGCCCTGAGGTGTAACAGTAGGAGCTGGAACGGAGTCACTTCGCGGGTGAATTGCACCCAGGTAAGAAGATCCACCCCTCTGTTCTTCCAGGGAGGCCCTTCTGTAGGGGGAGGACATTAAGCCACGTCCGGCGGGGTTTTTCTTGCCTCTATTTTGACGTTTGCCACCAGGCTTTGGAAAACTCATTTTCCAGCTTAGAGATTGTTTCGGAGTTGGCACAAGACAGAAACAGCTTTGTTTTTGTGGCACTCTTGAGCACTGAACAGTCTTTTGGGGATATATTTATTGGCCTGTTGATTGCCCTGTGTGCTTGGTATAATAGTTACGGTAACCTGTGCTAATAGGTGACCATATGATTCTTTGTGCAGGTGATTTAATTTGATAGATTCTGTGCTTATGTGACAAATCTGTGCTGTTGAGGCAGCCAGCTGGTGATGCGATTGTGGAAATGGCATGTTGTTCTCCTAGTCTTCATTTAATGCACATTAGCTAGGTTTCTATGAGCTATCCTGTGACAAGGAAGTAAAAAACCACCTCTTCGGAAGGGAAGAGGAAGCAAGAGAGTATAAGACATCAGCAAGTCTATTTCTTGAGTGCCTGTGTTGTCAATGTGAGGTTAGAAGAATTTGTCTTTTTAGTCCTTTTCTGGCCATACCCATGATGTGATACTGTAAGTAAGGTGTGTGACACGAAAGTGTAGCTTCTCAGTAACCAGTATATGTCAATGAACATGTACTGTGACTTTGTTCCTCTTAGGTACGTTTCCACAGTGCAGAGGAGCATGTGTCAATAACAAATGAACCAAAGGGTTAGTTTTTCTTCAGTATGCCAACATTTTCATATAGACACTTATGCTTGTTGTAACTTGTATTTCAAGCTACTTTCGTCTCAGCAAGGGAAAGCTACAAAGCACAAGAAATGTATATTGGCACTCACCTGCATAAGAAATGTATATTGGCAGTCGCCTGCGTTACTGCAGGGAGCTGAAAGCAAACCACCATGTTTCCTGGTTAATTGTTGTTAACCTCTAGTAGAACTCCTAATGGTTTAAACTGGCACCAGCCCCTTGTTCTCTGTTCTGGAATTTCCTCTTCCAAATTTATACATAAAGATATCTTGGGAGTTTCCATAATGATGACAGATGCTATTTCCAGGGCAGTGGAGGGCTAGCTTGAGTGACCTAACCTGAGAAATGTGCCTTAGGTAGTTCTAGAAAGAGACAAGGATAATGTATGAGGCAAGCCAGTACAGCAGCCAAAAGAACAAGACTGTTCTGCTTTTTGTCTGTCCCAATTAAAGATCTGAAGAGGTGTGTTAATAAACCACAGATATGTAGTGGGCAGAGACCTGTATGTTGTTGCTTCTGGGTAACTTGAGCTTGAGGAAGTATGCATAATTGGAGAAAACACTTTGCTCTGATGGGTGCAGCTGTAAATCTTATGCATTTGGAAAGTGAAGGCTATCTTTGGCATGCCCACAAAGTCTATGACTAATTTAGTGGATATTAACATTGCCTTTGATTAGCAAATCAAAGTTCAGTAGAACGGTGTTTGTTCCCAAGATGTTAACTTTCTGAAAAGTCACTGTATAGCAGTTAATTAGTGATGTTTATAGGATCAGCATGTTGTTAAATAAACAAATTAAACATTAATTAAAATGTGAGTATTACAATCTTAAAATACAGTTATCTGACCTTTTTAAAGATATGGCTTATGTGCTACTCTCTGCCACCGTTATAATTAATTAGAAATCAAATCTAATAATGAGAATGTTTACTGTCTAATGAAGCTAAATGTGGAGATCTCTTCCCTGTTTGTCGCTGCTGTTACAATGAGCGGTGTATTAAAATCCTCAGTCATCACCATTAAATAAACATGTTACTGATTGGAATTTTGCTCTGCAGATTAGGAGTTCTTTGCTGCCCATATTGCTCTTTAAAGCACGAGGATAGCCTAAAATGGCTCCAGATTATGATGTATGGCTGCTCTTGTGAAACTGCAGCTGCGAATCTAAAAGAGGATGTAACCATGCAGAATCGCTCTTTTAGATGGTCATTAGCGCTGCATAAGTACAAGCCTCTTTTTCAGATAGCATTTATTCTTCACGGTTCTTCTACTAGTATTTGATGGCAATGTCATTTGCCAAGCGTTGAATAACAATGAATGTTTTATTGAAGTACAGTATTCTGAACCAGTGCTTTTTAAGCTGTTTAAGTGCTTAATTTTCATTTGACTGCTCCTTTTCATGCAAATGTGAGTGTAGCAGAAAAAGCCAATACATTCTCCTCTGTTGTGCTGTTGTGATGTGTTGGACTAAGCTGAAGGCTTGTGTGTGGGAGAAGGAAACATAGCTTTATTTGTCATATTTATCCACTGGCATCCTGCTCCATCTCTATTCTTCATTCTTCATTTTACTTAGAACAAACAGGTGGGAAAAAAAAAAAAAAAAGGAAAAAAAAAAAAAAAGACTTTCTGTGTCATACTAAGGAAAAAGCAAGCCAAGAGAAGGTCTCTTCCTTGCCCCAAACAGATGGAAGACCAAATTCCAGATTCCTTTTATGTCAGCGAAAAGAGGAATTAAGTCTAAATATTTCAATGGTTCTTTCATTCTTCTTCCAAGGATCTCAAAGCAAAGTAGTCATTAGGAGTTCATTTCTGAAAGGCAGGTTTTTATGTGGTTAACACCTACAACTATGGTAAGATTTTTCAACAGTCTAGCACCTACTTTTGCCATTATGAGAGAATCTGAGGGGAAGCCATGCACCCAGTGTGCTTTGTTCTTTTGAACATCTGGCCTCTTGTTTTGATTCGTGAGGTATTCCAAAAATCTGGCATCAGCTCTGCGTTTTAAGTTCTAATTAAATATAATACACAGGCTGGCAATAGGCTTCATAATACCAGCACTATCCCCATTTTATAGACAGTGAAATTGAGATGGGGAGATCATGGAGTTATTGAAAATTACCAATATATTTCCATACTGAGTAGCTCCATCAAAAGTGGTTTTTAGAGCCTAAATTCAGACCCAAATCAGTACATCTGTTATTTCAACATTTCAAGGTTTTAGAACCACAAAGTTAAATTGACTGCACTATGGCATGGAAATTAGTCATTCTATGCCATAAGCACTGACAGCATCCATTCCTACATTATCATCTGACTCTTAATACTCATTTGTTTTGGGACAGAACAGCAGATACTATATCTGTTTGGCAGGCAGTTAACAAATACTGTGCAGACTTTTAAGTGTCGTGACATTAATTTCAATAGAATGCATGGTGATTCTCTTTTAATTAAAAATGGTAATGAAAGCAAGTGGTCAGCCTTCAGTAGATACTCAAGCTAATCCAGTCTAAGGTAGCTTAAATACCTATTCCTGTGCTGTGTAAGAGTGAAGAATTTTCTATATAATGTGTATCGAGATTGAAGAGTGCTTACCTGAGTTTTTTGCCTTTTTTTTTTCTTTATGGAAAAGTTAGCTTGCAGTGTAAGAGTGTGTCTGAAGTTTTTTGCTTATATTCAAAGATCCACCAACTCCATCTCTATATCAGATGTCGTCTTACACTTTTTCCAAGGTTATTTTTGGTGTGCCTTTTCTTGTTACTCAGTTCTCAACACAAAAGCATGTCTTCAGGTATCATGCAGTCTTTTTTTCTTCTTGGCCATTAGTCATATTGATACTCTGGTGATAAAGGAAACTTTATTCTCAATGGATTTTTAACAGTACAATATCAGGACCTGTCACATAAATATTTTGTTGACATCAGAGACTGCAAAAACCTATAATTTTGCAAAAATACAGTTGAATTGTATTACACCTACTTCAAATACAAAAAGGAAAGCTGCCTACATTGTTTTTAGTGTCTGAAAAGAGTGAAATTCCAGAAGTAAATAAAAATAATGGCCAGAAAATCCAACTTATTCTATATTTAGTTACCTAAAATGCTTGTGATAATACAGGCAATACAGTTTCATTTTTAATCTGTCAGTATCCCTTTAAGGTAGTTAAGTGTTGATAATATTTTGTACATTTTTAGACTGGGTAGCTCCCTCAAAATTGAAAAATAAGGATGTTGTAATTTTTGGTATGTGAGAGTAGTGTTTTGAACTACTTTGTTTGGAAGTAGACTTTGAACTAAAATACTGTATTACATATTGAGAACTGTTGTCAACCAGTGCACTTTTTATGTTTTATTGTAGTACAGTATTTGCTTTAACCCGTTTAAGCGTTGGTGCAATAAGAAGGAAAGTAAAAGTAGCAGAGGTGTAATAAACACTGGTTTAATTTTTATAGCACAGTACATTATAGAACTATAAAACTGTGTGATTATCTAAGTCATTAACACTGTGTTAAATCAAATAAGTGTTTAGAGCTTGACACAGTGCTGAAAACCTGTGTATCAGCGACTTTCTAAAAGTGAATTTGAGCAGAAGCCAGTGTTGCTCGGAAGAAAGATTCTACTCTTATGGATCATCAGGAGCTCTGCGTTAGGGATACCAACCATTATCTTCTCAAGCATTCCCTGTTTTACAGCACTCTTATCTATATCATTTTCACACTTGCTTGAAAACTGTGCAGTGTAGAACCTGCAGAGCATTTGTGCAGGTAAAACACCGAAAATAAGTTATTTGATTTAAGTTCTGCCTTGCACTTGGTTTATGAAAGTTTTTGTTTTCACTAGCCGTTGTGTCCTGCATTTATTGATAGCGAGTTAGGAGGCATAGTAGGGGCCAGTCAAAAAGTCATTAGAGTCAGTTAAACTCTTTCTGCTTTTCTGGTAGGACCCAGTTCATCCAGGCACTATATTATTGGTTTGTGCTCATAAACCAAATTTTTCAATAGTTGTGTAAGAGACCCTTAATTGCCTGATTTGAGACATTTCAGATGTCCAAGATTTTTGTACACAGTACTCGGCACTCTCTGAAAATGATGTCTTTAAGTTGGAAAGTTAGAAAATCTTGACGCTGCTTTGATTTCAGTCTAAAAATAGATAAATAGTCTCTCTATAATTTGCTAGATACTGGAAGGCTACTTCTGTCAAGCCTTACTCACGTCACTTGGCACACTAAGTTCCACATTTGACATTAGTTTGTATTAGTTCATTCAAATTTGAAAACAATGTGAGAGAACGTTTGGAAGATAAATTTCCTGTCTGAGCCAGCTGAACAAAAACATGGCCTCTTAAAAAATTTAACTTATTTTCACAGTAAAAAAAAATATGTATTTTTTTACTATTGTAAGCTGCATCATGGTTGAATCATCTTCCCATTTTATGATACGCTTACAAAGATTAGCTGTTGGTTTAGATGACATCTCCCTGATAAACGTTTTCCCAGGTTAGCTTTTAAGCACCTAACTAAAAATCACAAAATCATCTCAAAATCAATAGTCCTCATCAAATGATAGGGATCAAGCACAAGAGAATACACTGAAATTAAAGACCTAAGTTTTCTGAAGGTGGCCTCCCACAGCACGGAGTCTCTGTTAGACACATAAGAGACATATGTCCTTTTCAGACACGTATCAGAGAGAATCTTTTCTTTGAAAACAGTGGACATGTTCCCAAACCACGCCTAGGATAACATAAAAAGTATTCCTAAAACCCTGTCCGCTGTTAAGCTGTGAGTGATAGATCTCTGAGGACCTGCTGCTTTGCAGCGGGCTGTACTTTGAGGCATTGCTTTCCCTAGGAGAACCAGAAAGCACCAACCCGCGTTAGCAAAGGCCTCTGACACGCAATGTGGAGTTGTCAGGCATCAGCGTGAGTCCGAGATGCGGCACGTCTCTGCCAGCAGCTGCCATCTCCACGGCTGTGCCGGCACCACGATCGTGAGGGCCCCCTGTCCCCTTCAGCGCGCAATGTAGGCCCAGCGTGCAGTTGGCTCCCCATCTGCAGAAACCAATCTCAACCTGAGCTGTCGCATCCCGCCTTCCCTTGGGTCCTGGGCATGTCAGGATGAGTCCCACCAACACCAAGAGACAGATCATGGAATTTGTGGCAGGATCTGAGCTGCAGGAACACAGGGGCTGATGGAAGACTGTACCCCTCGTTAAAACTGCCCTGGCAGGTGTCCCTGCAACAGGTACGGTCGTGGAAGCTAACGCTGGCATGGCTACGCCAGCAAACAGCCCAGGAGTGAGGTCTGTGTGCTCCTGCTGCTTGCCGGGGGCAGTTCTTCAGTATGAACCCACTGCCTGAAAGCGTGCCTACGCGTCAGTTCACCTCCAGCAGGACGTGTACCAGACCAGCCGAAGGTGGGAACTGCTACAAGTGACTCGTCTGTCAAAGAACAGGTATTCTGGAGGTGTAATTCTCGCATTGCAGGCTCTGGGGCAGCAGATCCAGCCTGGAAGGTTCCTCCTTCTTACGCGTTCTTTGCTAGAGGTTAATTGCTGGCAGTACCTGAGCTAGCTCACGTTAAGGTAGCTCTTGGAAAGTCCCCACAAACCAAATTCCCTCCTCCACAGCATACCCTAAAATATGGCATTGGTGGAATTGAACACAGGGTGTTTGCGGCCATGCTGTAAGACAGCTCTGTGTTTTTAGACCCCTAGTCAGGTCCAGACAGGGCTAATTGATGACAGGGCAGTGAGTGGACCAAGCTCAAAGACTAACCAGTTCATTTTGCAGCATTTGCAATGCCAGGAGGCTGGTTTAGGTCCATCTCAATAGGCATGTTTGCACTTGTACAGAGCAAGAGCTGTTCCTGTTTGAGGTATATTCTCCTCGTTTCCCTTCATTTGCGCAGAAGAAGAGTAAACCTCTTGTCAACCACCCTGCATAAAAGTCAGAAAGAAAGGCAGGATTGTGGGACCATTTTCCACACCTTTGAAGATCGAAATGAACCTGAAGATGAGTTGGTAGTATTTCTGCTTTAGCTACTGTAAGTCATTAGCAAGACAGAGCAAATGGATGCCTGGAAGGCTGGCTAATTTGTTTATAATAGTAAACAGCGCTGGTTTTGAGGGAGAGAAAAGCCATCAAACACTTCTGTGCATGGATGTTCATTTCCAAATATCTGAATAATGATTGAGGTTGTATAATTGATACATTCAGGAAAGGAATGCATAGAAGTTGTCGCCTTTATCCACCAAATAGGGCTTTTGCAGCCTTTTACAACTTCCCATATGTTAATGAAAAACATTTTCTGAGAAATTGGCAGCTTCGCGCTTTGTAGCTGATGCCAGCTTTTTTCATGGACCAGTTCAAGGCAGAGCAAAGGGAAAAATGCCTTGTTTTAGTGCCTGAATTACTCTGACAAGCTTTCACATTGCCCCTCCTCTTATTAATATTCTTTTTGATGTGAGCTTGTAAAACAGAGGATTGGCTGTTAATCTCTGGGATCTCAAGGGCTTTTGGCACTGGCCCATAATTGATGTGTTCACATGGCTGTTGTCTGACTACTAATGATTAGACAGCAGTATTATCTCCTAGCTAAATCTGTGTTGCTTATAAATCACACTTGATAAACTGCAATTTCATTTCTTCAAAGGATCTGTACATGTCTATATACTTCGATAGAACTGCCAGAGGCATTTCATGATTTCATGACAGTTTAGATTAGGTTTATTTTTTATTTCAGTTGAGCAAAATATTTGAATTTCTATGAACTGCAAAGAAATGTTTCTTTTTGTTGTAAGTTCATCATGCAGTGAACAGAGTAGAAAGGATGCATACGATTTGGGCAGAGCAGAGAATAGCAGGTGCAAGTGACTGTAGAATATCACACATGAAATGTGGAATACTTGGGTTAATGCTTTCCTTTGCTTTATTTCATCAGAAAGGGAGCTTCATTTGCAGCAGGTGTTGATCACTGCTAGATTGTAAAATAGTCTATTAGACAGTGTATGAAAGGGGCAAGTTAAAGGTTAGTCTGAAGTACTGAAGCACAAGATGTTTCAACAACAGTATCTGGGATTTTTGGAGTGAAACCGTGTCCTTTCTATGGCTCTGTTCTTTCTCAGCAAGACAGGAATGATAAGCACTTACTGAAAGTCTGCAAACGTAAACTTTTGTCTGTGCTTGGGTCCTTAAAGAACAAGCTAATGAGGATCCCCAGCTACTAAGGTAAAATCTGTAGGAAAAAATGTCTTCGAGGTAGGGACATGAGAAGAGAGATCTCAAGGTTGCCTGCTGCTAAGCCGCACAAAGAGCAAGATTTGGCTGTCTGTTCCAGGGCCCGTAAACAGCTGATTTGGTGCCTATAGTGTAGATCATTTCATGAAAGAGAATTAACACTAAACCTAGGTTTCTCCTCTCTGCCAAGACTGAATTGCCTCAAAACTGAGGCAAATAGGTAAGTAAATTTACAGAGGTCTTCAGTGCTGACTCCAGTTCTTATATTTGTCTTCATATTGCAAATTTAATCCTTTAGTTTCATTAAGGATTATTGGACACTTTGTGTTAGTACTGTGTTCAGTCTAGAAAGAGAAAAAAAAAACATTCTGAATTAAATAGGTATTAGCAGCTTCCTCCTCACAAGGATTATTTCCTCTTAAAAATCTTCACATAAAAAAAAGTTATTTGAAATGCTGATTACCTCTCTAGCTGGTAAAACAAACACTACAGTCCAAATTCTGCCATTAGTTATGCTTCAGTGAAACTATTCTGGATTTACACCAGAGTAAAGATATACACCAGCTGAGAGAAAAAATTGACTGTTATAATAAACTGGCTTTCCCTAGGAGAATGTAAATACTCCAGACTGGAAGGATTGGAGAGGTTGTTTTTTTTTTTTTTTGACTTTGAGAGTAAAGATTTTTGTTATTAACTATAGGTCTTCAACAGCAGGTAGTTGCAGGGATAGCTAAATAGTAATGATTCAGCTCCCTTTTCTGTAGAATTATCAGAGTGAAAAGGGAAGCTGAAAGGTCAATTTAAACTTGTTTTCTTTAACGAGCTGCTGAATAATCATGAATGTCTATGTCCCCTTCTTAAGGCTAGTATGACTGACTTGTTTTTTAAATAAAATCAGCGCATGGTATCAGACTCTTTGTGGTGTATATAGCTAATACCATGAAATGTTGTATGAGAGAGCGAGCAAAACTAACCAAAATGGGATCCTACATTCTATGCAAAAGCCCATGTGGGAGACCTAAGGCAATATTATAGGAAGATTCACCAATCTTGTCTCAGGGCCTAAGGGCTAGCTAAATTAGAAGTTTTGGGGTCAGTCGACATGGATAAATATAGGTCCAAAAAGTGAAATGATCAATTTTCAGAACACACTAAAAATGTCAACTGTAAGAATCTAGTTAGACAAATAAGTTTTTGGTATACATAGACCATCAAGGAAGCTTAGTTCTTTGACAAGTTTTTGGAAAATAAATTAATAGTTGAGTATATTTTCTCACCAAAAAAATAAATGAATTGAGAAATCAACAGCCTGAATCATAATGTACAGACTTCAAACTCACAAAGTAGAGCAGTCAACAAATGAGTAGAAGGAAATAAAAATCTATTGATGGCACATCAATGTGCAGAAAGTCAATGAGATGCAGAGAAGCCTGACTGTAGATAACTCTTGCTCTCTGCTGAGTCTTGCTTTACTCTGGATTATACAATGCAGATTCCTGGAAAAAAAAATCACAAAATTATACTGATTCTTTATATCCCTACCTACACTTCCGAATGGCTGCAAAGGCAGTTATTCCACCAGAACTGCAGTCCCGTCACTGACTAACTGAAACCATCCTTTGTTAATGGAGAACTGCTGCTGCAGGGTCATAGGACTGTGGCAAGATTTGCTTGGACAGGGAATGAAAACTTGAGAAGGAATGCAACACTTCAATGCATTTCCATAAGCAAATACCTTATGTTTTTCAGGGTTGAGTAAAGCAGAAACTTGTGGAGAAGAAGCGGTGATTGTCATCTTTAAAACAAAAATCATCGTTGTCATAGTTTACCTCTTCCAAAAGGTCACAGAACTAGATAAAGCTGTACCTAATCCCTTACTAGGAAATATCTGTGAAATATCTATGCCTCGTTTTTTACCGTATTTGGTCACATGACACCATCTGATACTGGAGATTGTCTTGTGCACGCCCTGTGTAAATCCAAACAGTTCAGAGAAATTCCTTTCCTGACAAGTGGAACAGTCTGTGTCTCTGCAGACAGCACAGGGACCTTAAGAGAGTTTCAGTGCTTGTTTGTTCTCTGTTAAAGCTTAGCAAAGCAGCCATGCGGTGACTGAAGGAAAGATTGGGAGTGCAGACTGAGTTGCTGACTAGAAGAAACCAAGTTTCAATGGAGAAAGGTGCTCTGGAGACTTATGGGCAAAGTTATCTCAATGAATACAATTTCCTTGGGCTGAAAGAGGAGAAATGTCTTCACTTGAAAATTGCAGGTGGTGATCTGGGCATCCTCCCAGGCCTCTGCCAAACATTCGAGTTGACATACAGTTTTTCACAGATGCAGCCCTTGGCAGAAGGATATCGCTGGCAGCTGTCAAACGCTAATCCTTCCTACAGTAAAAGGGGTGGATGTCTCCGGGAAATCCCAAGCATCTGAGCTAGAACAGAAGATGGAAGAGAGGACAAGGGAGTTTCCTTGCCTGGTGTTCAGCACCATTGTCTCTGCATTAGACCCTGCTGAAAGCTCAGTTCTCATCCTGCTCTTCATTGTACATTAGTGCTGCCCTAAAAAAATGTTACCTGTATAGTACTGGTGGAACTGCTACAAATACAGTCCTGTAATGACCGAGAAAGTCTGGAGGTCTGCATGTAGAAAGAGGATGCAACCATCAAAAGGTGGTGTCTTTGCAGAACTGTGTTTGCTGCTTTAGCAGTTAATTGGAGTGGCCTAGAAGAATACAAGCAGGATTTTTTTTTTTTTTGCATTACAGAAAACGGTGTAAGAGTTTTAAGTGGATTTTTTTTGCTTCATATTCAAAGTACAGAAATTATTCCAGATGTGAGTGATGTACTAATATACTGAAAAAAAGGGTCATTTTCCCTTATAGTCTTTTCACTTGCTTTTTTTTTTTTTTTTTCCTCCTCCAGCTATTCAATTGAGTGAAGTGGAGAAATTCACTTTAGGAACAGGAAATACTTAGAATCTGCAAGCAGACGCTACTTGTATTATTCAGTTCAACACAATTACATCTCGGGTTTCTTGACCGTACTAAAATGTTGTGAAAACATTTTTTGGATTATTCTTGAATTGAGAATTTAAGTCTAAAATTTGGATGAAATCTAGGCAATCTGAATCTCCTTCATTATTCCTTCATATTCAAGCTCCTGTGATTCCCAACGAAGTTGACCAGAAAAACTAACTTCCTTTGACTTTTCTGTATTTTGAATGTAAGGCTTGTAATAGATAGTCTGTCTGGGGGCGAACATTCTTCTCTACATCCATGTCTTGTAGTGTTTCTTTCCTATATTCTAACCATGTCTTTCATAGCACTAACCCTTTTTCCCCCCAATAATTTGATGTAGAAAGTTTGCTTGCCTAAAATACCTTTATTAGATAGTAAGTATGTATTCAAATAAATAAAATGTCTTTGTTACTAACCAGTATTTCAAAGGTATAATTAAATGCTTCTTATCTTAAAAGTAGTACTAGTTTATTTTAAAAACAAACAAACAAATATCAGTTCTGTTAAGTACAGTCTCAAAATGCTTCTGAGTGGCTTCTTGAGTGAGTTTAAATGCAAGAAATACCAAATTGAGATTTAATTGATATCTTTCAGATAAAACCAAGATCCTTTATAGAGGTCATTTTGGTTACAGAGTAGAATATGAAGGACTAGCTTTATTTTTTAGCTGTGTAAATTCTTGTGCGGGAAGGTTTGTAGGGGAAAGAGATATAGAAATGAGATGTCTAGAAGAGCAGACACACTCCTGAGCACACAAACATTTTTTCCATGTCAGATTCTCCCACATTTGTTTTCTTCCAAAGTAGTTTCATTGATTTCGTTAGAATTACTTCTGATTTATGATGTTGTGAATGAGATTAGAATGAGGTCTTCTGGGGTCATTGTTGCATTAGAGCATTAAGGTAGGGCAGACATACTTTATATAAAAACAAGGTAATCTCTCATATCATAAAATCTAGGAAAGGCCATTTGGAGAAAAGCAAGACTTCCATATAGGACTGATTTCCTTTATTTCCTGTTTTTCATTTCACATGCATGAAGTAATAATAACCCTGAAGAACTTGTCAGTGTCAGTTTCAAGGTTGGAGGTTTCTCTTTTCTTGCAGTCTTCCATTGGTGTCTTTTTTAAGGAATGATTTACTTTTGCAAAGAGCCAGGCTTTGTTTTTTAGATACATCCCATACTAGGTCTGGGATCTTCTTCTCACGTTGTTTCTGCTAGTGCAGACATTTGCACTGGCAATGCTTGCAGTGAATGTTTCTCAATTTAAAAGGCTTTCATTTCTTGCAGGGGGTTATCCTGAGCCTTAAACATGCTCCTCTGCCTTTCCCCTGTCTGTATATTGGTATATGCGTTAAATGGCTTTTGGCATGTGCATTTCAAAATCACATGGTGAGTGACACTGGGGTAGTGTATAACCCTGTTTGGTCTTAGGCTGGTAGGTTATGTCGTCTTCATTAAATTATATCTTCAAAGATGTATATTCATTAATGGTGCAGAACTACACATACATTCATGGCCATAGTTGCAATTGCACACTTCAGTGTTTCATATCACATGGCCTGGCTGTGTGGCAGCTATTTTCTTGTTTGCATTTTGTGATTGATGACAGAAATATTTCACACTTTAGACACATGCCTTCTGAAAGTTTTCAAAGTTGAAATGAGTGAAATAGATGAATAGATGCGACTAGCTACAGAATACATTCATGTGATAATATGATCAGAAGTTATCTGTTTAAATGTCTGTGAAAAGTGAGTTTATCTTGAGTAATATTGTGATTTGCTTCTGGTCAGATTAGTAGCATGGCACATAGGACCATAGATGTTTCTAGGATTTTGGTCTTCTTTCATTCAGGTGGGTTTCCCATGGGAGTACCTGAGAGAATCTGTCCCAGAAGGGCTTAACATTCTTCCATCCCTGCAGGAATCAAGATATGAGTACAGCTGATTTCAGTAGTGTAATGTTGGGCGCTTACCCATCTAGGAACTCCACATCTGTGCATCTTCTTCTCTGTGCTCAGCGTTGCCCACTGGAATCTTCCTGGTCCTCAGGAAGTTGTGTGCAAAGGACACAAAATATCCATTTGCAAACATGATTTTAGAAACTTACACTGCATTGGAAGATGAGTTTTGATGAGCAGAACTTAATTTCAGTATCTAAAGTGCCTGAGTAACTGAAGGAGATCCCTGTTTATTAGAAAGTCTGCCCATTAGAAAGCAGTTAGAGTGACATTTCCTCTCATCCATACCCTCTCCCACATACAGGTTAATGTCATGCTGCTAGCAACATATTTTTTGTCATGTTCAGATAGAGGAGCACTCCATGGAGCACTGACTACAGTGCTTGGCAGGCATTCTTCATTTTCTGTGAGCTTTTTACTACTGAGAGCCATAGCTCACTGATACAATCAAACACTTGGCAGTGGAAAGCTGCCACGAATAACACTCCAGCTTTGTAGCCTTTGTTACTAATCAGCTCTCAAAAGCTCTTGGAATTAGGTGAATGAAGAAAATATTGCTTGAATATTTCAGTCTTTTCTGGAGCCCTTTGATTATGTGTATAAAGAGAGCATCTATGTAAATAACCCTCCTCAGATTTGGCTTTTTGTTCTCATATTGGATCGTGTGATAAACAGAAAGGCTACTGCTCAGTATGCACCAACACCTGGGAATAATCATGCAGAAATAACAATGAGAAACTGCAGAGCGTCTGTTCTTGACATTAACTTTCCTCAGTTTGACAGTCTGCCACCACCAGATGTTAGTCTTATGTGCCTGTTTTCCACTGGAGATGGCGTCCTTCCTGCCTCCCTCTTTGCCTCTAATAGCTTACATCAGTGCCCTTTGGAGGATTCATGAAAACAATTGTGTCACCACAGTGATCACTAAGAACCTCCACTTCGCTGTGCTGGCGTTATGATTATCAAACAGGATGGGATAATTTTAAAACACAGAAAACTGGAGCAACATTTAAGCTCTGTGTGTTTCTTTCTGATGAGTAAGGTCATCGCACTTGTGCAACCACCATAAACCTCAGGGACGGTTAATGTCCTCAGGGACGGTTAATGTCCTCTGAGTTCCCAGCCAAAGGCTCAGCGCTTGGGTGCAGCACAGCAGCAGCCCCCTTCACTGCAGCAGCCACTCTGTGGCCTTGTCCTGTAGGAGTCTTTTTCATGGACAACACGGACATCTACTAGCAGTTCTAAATAAACCAGAGCCGAGTACTGATATTTGTAGAACTTGGGAGGCTACACTGTCAGATCCGTGCTTTCTTGTCAGATACTGGCTGAACAGAGAGCTGTGGCTAGAGCTCAGGAAAAAAAAGAGGGTTTATGACCTTTGGAAAAGTGGGCGGGCCACTCAGGAGGACTATAAAAATGTTGCAAGGCTGTGCAGGGACAAAATTAGAAAGGCCAAAGCTCACCTGGAGCTGTCTGGCTACTGCTGTTAAAGATAACAAAAAATGTTTTTATAAATACATAAACACAAAAAGGAGGACAAAGGAGAATCTCCATCCTTTACTGGATGCAGGGGGAAACTTAGTGACAAGAGATGAGGAAAAGGCTGAGGTGCTTAATGCCTTCTTTGCCTCAGTCTTTAGCAGCAAGACCAGTTGTTCTCCGGGTACCCAGCCCCCCGAGCTGCTGGAAGGGGACGGGGAGCAGAATGTGGCCCTCATAATCCACGAGGAAATGGTTGGCGACCTCTTCCTCCTCAATGTACACAAGTCTATGGGGCCGGATGGGATCCACCCAAGGGTGCTGAGAGAGCTGGTGGAAGTGCTGACCAAGCCACTTACCATCATTTATCAGCAGTCCTGGCTATCAGGGGAGGTCCCAGTCAACTGGCGGCTAGCAAA
>VXAA01004094.1:39327-85706 GCA_013399115.1 Anseranas semipalmata | reverse complement strand
GGTTTAGTGGAGGGCTTGTTAGTGTTAGGTCATAGGTTGGCCTAGGTGATCTTGGAGGTCTTTTCCAACCTAAATGATTCTGTGATTCTGTGATTCTTTTTAGCTCCCTCTCGCTGTTTATAGTACTTGGAAAGTGGAAGACACATCTGCCAGTTTAGTCTGCATTCATTTAAAACATTTGCTAGTTTCGTATGATAATAGCAAACATTTGTTTTTTTTTTTCCTCTTTGTGATGAGTGTGTTTTATGGAAGAATGATGTTGCATGTGTACCAGGAGATTTTGCACAGCTTTGCAAGACACCGTGTAAACTATTAAGCCGGCCATTCGATAGCAGTTCTTGATTTGATAAAGGCCTTGTAAGGCTTAGCATTGTGAAGCACGGGGCTCTGCTGACCTGCCAGCTGCTGCTCCAGGTTCTCCCCGGGCTTGCAGCCCAATGGGTGGTGAAGTCTTGGCCCAGCCCCACTGGGCGGCCAGCGCCAGGAAGCGGGCACTGCCACCTCTCCACGTGCCTCCACTCGGCGCCTGACGGCCGTGTCCCCCCAGGCTGGGCAGCCGGTTGCAGCCTTATGCTGCGCTTGCTGCGAGATGCTGCAAGGGAGGGGTGCTGCTCCTGGGGGTCAGCGGCTGCCTGGTTCGCCTGCGCGCACTCGCATCGGCTCTGCAAAGCACTTGTGCCCGCGCCATGGCATAAAGAGAATAGCGGTGTCATTGCACCATGGCATCGCTTTTGTGCCACAGTAGCTACTTGTACTTGGCAGTGTTTGCTGGTGTTAGTAGGCTTTTGCACCTATTGCATGCTTTTAGTATTCATGTTTTGCTTTGATTTTTGTTTCTCTTTGCTTTGTTCTATCTCCAACCTGAAGATAATAAAAAGGCCTATATAAAGTCCTATTACAATCTTAAATTAGAAGAGTCCCCTCATCCCCTCCCCAGCATGAAAAAAAGTTTTGGGAAGGATGTGATTATAGGTCTGTGCTGTCTTCTCCCTAGTTCTAGCATAATCAGGATCAGAGTCCAGGCTTGTTATACAAAGATCATACCAAATGGTTTTGTTTAATATTTAGCGCACTCAGGACCTGCATGCACAATTAAAAGTGTTGGCTCTCAGTTTGTTTGTATGAATAATCCTTAAAGCAAAAGAATTAATTGTTACAAAGGCCATTTACAACTTGTTAAAAAGTTCTTTATCATTTTAGATTTCTATTTTATTTTCTCATTGTGAAAAGTGGCCATATGATGAAGTGATCTGGTCTGTGATATGTATAAAAGTATACGTGATAGAAGAGTATTAACTCCTTAGTCCTTTTTTTCTGTTTGTCTCCCATTTGCCAACTGGGCTTTAAAAGAAAGCAAAATTAACTTTGATCTATGTTAAAATACATTTGAATGAGGCCTAGACAACAATTTGCAGTGAGTCATCATGTCTTTCCTGTTGAGAGGGGTCCAAAATCAAAAACAACATAGACTTAACAGACATTTGATCATCAAATTGAAAGTAGCTAGAAAGCAGCCTTCTTCTGAACTTTTGGACTGAAGAAAGGTTTTTTGGTGTGGTGTCTGTGATCCAATCAGCCAAATAAACGGGAATTTTAGGAGATACATATCATTGTTTTGGCTATTTGAGTGGGTACAATTCTCACCTTATGACCATAGTAAAATGCTAAGAACTCTCAGACCAAATCCCTATACAGAAAATATGCTGAAAATCTGCTCCTGGGTATATTGGAAGTCATATAGGAAAGATAACTTTTTAAGTTCATATAGACGTATTGACTGTGTCTGAGTTGTCTGTGTACAGACTGTCTGGCAAATTGTATTCTTCCATGCATGCATTTTGGAAACCCTTAGAAATTACATGGTTTGGATAGATTCTTGTAAAAGTCCTCATCTATAATATCAAGTAGAAAGATGTAAATGTTATCTGTAAGCTGTTAGGTGGGTGATCCTAATGCATTTTAAATGACTGGATGACAAGAGATTATATTTGATGGCATATGGGTATTAGAATTGTTCCAAGCACTAATTTCTCTATGATGCAGATGAAAAAAATGTCATTTGTGTGTCTTTGTACTGTCTTTATAAATGTTTTTCTTTAAATAGAAAATGAAGTTGCCAGTTTGCAAAATTAATTTCTATCCACAAATCAGTCTCTGTCAACACCAAGAAAAAAGTGGCCTTAATCCCTTTTTCTTAAAAAAAAAAAAAAAAATCCTACTAGCTGTCAGTGACAACAGGGAATAGTCTTGTAGAAACTTAGCAATTTGCTTTGTTTAGCATGATAGATACTTTTGTACATAATTTTTCATGTACAGCATTTGGGCTGATTTCAACAAAATTAAACTCATAAAACTGAAATTACCCATGGTACGCCAAATCCCTGCATACACAAATGCAGTCTAAGCAAACTGGGTTTTCTTTTGTTTGTTTTAGCTTTTTTTTTAAAATCTCACAGCACCGTTATAGTAAGTTTGTCTGTTGTTTTCAGGTTGATCCCCTGTTTACAGTGCCTGCACCTCCACCTCCGATTTCCAGCAGTATCACACCTCAGATTCTGCCTTCCTACTTTTCCCCATCTTCATCCAATATTGCAGCACCAGTCGAGCAGCTTTTGGTACGGACTCGTTCAGTGGGTGTAAATACTTGCGAGATTGGAGTAGTAACAGAACCCGAATGCCTTGGACCCTGTGAGCCTGGGACCAGCGTGAACTTGGAAGGAATTGTGTGGCATGAAACTGAAGAAGGTAAATTGTTTTTTCCATTAGGCTTGTCTGTGTTATGTTAACAAGGAGGAGACGCTGCCTGGGTGCTCTGTGGGGGCTTGCCAGTCTGTTGGGACACTGTGATGTACAGTGGCAGAGACAGCTATTAGCTAAGCTTTCTTTTAAAAGCAAATGCCAGGTTTGTATTATTTAGGCAGTCATCTTTTCCAGGTGACCTACCATGTAACCCCGATTAACAACAGAATTGTTTCCTGTTGCTATATTGAGAAAAGCGTATGAAGAAAAATCTAACAGAATAGTATAAATATGCTGTTTAAATGTAAATCTTGAGGGGAGTGTATGTGAGAGGAGTGGATATATGAATGTTTCAGATGAAAACTTAGAAAGCTGAGTATTTTTGAACTCATACTATGATCGAAAATGCCACCATTATGTAATAATAGGGGTCCCGGAGACCCCTCAGAAATTCTGTTTGATGCTGCGATAATCATTTGCATTTTGGTTGTTTGAAACATCCTTTAAGAGGAAAACATCCTTGTTCTAAGAGAGATGTTCCATCTGGTGAAGAAGTGCTGTCTAAACCAGACTGATTTCTTTAATACCCTTTGAAGGCATTTGGCCAAGTAGGAGCGCTGGATAGCTTTGGGGAATACTAAATGTTGATTGGCTATGATTTAGAACAAAGTAGAAAGAGGATTATGTTGTGATATGCAGATTTTTCCATTTTGTTTTTCAAAAGCTCATTATTAAAATACCAGCTTTCTCTTGTTAAAGTTAAAAATACTACATGTATACCCTAAACTACGGCAATTTTTGTTTTAACAGTAGTGGATTTCTCCAGCTATATCTGCTTGAGAGTCTTCCTCTGATTATTCTTATGTTTGTTTTGAGGATTATTTAATTCTTAGTGGTCTACCACCCTCAACAGTGAGAACAAGATTATTTACTAAAGGATATAATGAAAGAATACAGCACTGCATTGCTTCATGATAAATCCTGACATCCTGCAGACTTACGTTTAACAGCATTTGGTCCTTTGCAGTGATACATAAGACCTCACCAAAGCGCTCTACGCTGTCCTCTCAAAAATCAATAGAGAGAGTCAGATTTACTCGCTTGTATATGCTTTCATCCATCCATCTTTCTCTCTGTATATGTCCACAGTAGATTCATAAGGTAGATTGATCCTCTTAGATTGTTTTTACAGCACAATATAAATTCTGTTTTAAAATATCCCTGCAGAGATGACTGCCCGTAGCCACTCCAGTTTTCCTTGACTGGCCCGTATTAAGCAGAGTTGGAATGTGTGGGCATTCACTGTGGTGACATGAAAGAGCAGTAGCCGTTAATAGTGTTATTCTTGCTGAATAAACTAAACTTCTGACCCCCACTGAATTTAAGAAGCCTGTCTTGTTAAAGGTTTGGCACCAAAAATGAAGTATTAAAAAAAAATGCATTCTGGTCAGGATGACATTCCATTTACCAGTTTCTCAGCACTCCACTGGTTTAAAAGCTCTTGTTATTTAATAGAAATTAACTCCCTTAACCTTTTCCCGGTTTGTCTAAAACAATTTTCTGAAACAACTCAGAGTTCAATGACGGCATGTTTGAGTGTAATGGTTTTGAATGTGCCTGTTTTCACAGCTTTACAAATACTGTTTGGCAACTCTACATCTATGAGTGAGTACAGTAATAATACATGCAGTGGGATTTTAAATGCTCTAGAAATATAGCTAGAATGTAGATTAAGAGACTGAAGATAATGATACGATTTTGTGTTGTACAGTTTGTACTGTGGTCTTTATATAGTACTGTTTCAGGCTGCTTAACTGAAGAAAATATCATAACTTGGATTCTGTTTTTCCCCCTAACTAGTGTTCACAATCAAGACTCTACTATGAAAAATGAGTTCCTAATGATCAGTTTTGCATTTTAATTGGGTTTTGACATTTGGGGCACACGTATATGTATATATTTAGCTGTTTTCAAATTTTCTGACACATTCATGAAAGCAGTTATGTAGCAGCTTGCATGAAGCCATTTCTGCCAAATTTTAGATAACAGGGTGCAGATGGGTCTTCTATTTATCTTTAACAGAAGGATGATTATCAGATACTCATTTTCTCCAGTTACAATTCTGACTTGAATTAGGCCAGAACATGACCTTTGCTAAAATTGGTGTAGATCCAGAATACTCTAACTGAAATCATTGTAACTGGTGAGATATAAAACCATCTTGATGTTTGTAATGTCTAACTGAAGTATGAATTTCTTCTGTGATATCCATATGTTTCTTTCATATTCACTCCCTTCACTGCTTTCCAAAGCCTAATAAAAACACCCATGCAAACTGACATCTATCTAGCTGTTTATAAATCTGATGGCTTTTTTAGGGTAAAACAATTCTAGGTATGAAAATTTCTGACCTTGGTTTGTGTTTTGAGATATTTGAATTATTTTGTATCTGATTTAGCCACCCTGTAAGATGAGTTGTAAGCTGATTAGAATAGACTTGTAGGATGTCTGCATACCACTATGGCATATGGGAACTGTGAACCAAATGTGCTGCTGAGCAGCCATCATATGCTGCAGCTGCTAGCAATCGGAATGCAAAAAAAGAAAGGATGTGGTGAACACAGTTATTAAAATAAAATAAAATAAAAGTAAAGTGAGTACAGGAAGGTGAAATCCAATGGTTTATGTAGAACTCATTGTTAATTCCACCATATGCTTTCTAGAGGAGAAGGCATATACTGGAGAAGTCATGTTTTGAAGGTTTTCAGTATCTGAAGTAACCAGTTTTCTTTTAGGAATGTTGAAGAAGTTCTGTTGCATTTGTTCTTCAAGGTCACAAGAAGGGTGATGTTTGGTTTTATTACTCATGTTTTTAAGATAATCATTCCAAAGGGGGGAAAAAACATCATTGTATTTCGGACAAAATCATGGCTGATCAAAGAGAGGTTGTTATACAGCTCTTTTCATTTACTCCATGCCAATTTATTCAGTTGGTTTAATCAGCAGATTTAATAAATTAGACAGTTTTTCCCAGAGTGTTTCAATCTTAAGATGTGTATAGGAAAGCTGGCACCTGAATTCTGTCACATTTTATTACAAGGCTTTTAACTAACCTTAGTTGTAGTTTTACTAATATAATTGACCGAGAATGCCATTATCATGTGAGCATTTCTCAGTTGTATTACTCAGTTGTGTAGTGTTTAATTTCTACATATATATGTTGTATGCATTTTCTTCTGAGTAACATCCTTGTTTAGATATGACTTGATAACATATCCAAAGTGGTGTAAATGGTTGAAGAAAAATATGTATTGAAGGAACTAGTTGACGCTACCCTGTAGTAGTGGAATGAGAAATGGTTATAAGTCAACCTGAAAGTTGGCAGCTGATGCGGACATTTGATACCAGAAACTACCGTCCAGTAAAAGTAAAAATCCATCACAAAAGGCAGCTTGGTAGTGTTATTGGAGTGTATTTTTTTGTTTGGTTGTTTTTTTCTGATACTCTGGGAAGCAACTGTTAATGTCTGTATTTCTATACTGAGAAATAAGGTTTAAGTAGAATCAGGTACTTGCTAAATGGTATAATTACCTTCTGGGAAAACAGTTTTGAAGAGAGCAGTAATTGTTTCTTACTGCCTGGAGGAAATAAAAATGACCCAGAAAAAAGGGAAACCACCGACCAACTTTCTAAATTGCTTAGAGCTTGCTTTTTTGTTCTGTTGCTCACACACAGTTGCCCTGGGTCACGTCCTGTTTTTGGTTCAGCATCTAGTAATAGAGTTAGCCTTTAGATGTGAGAAGCACTAGTTCTGATGATGTCTTGTTTGCTTGAAAACTGTGTAGGAGACAGCCATCCGTCACCTTGCCGCCTTTGTGCGCAGAACAAGCTGTCAACATGCAGCGTTGGAGTTCTCGCTTTGCTGCATTGACATTCTTCCTCGTCTGCAGTTTGGGTACAACTTGCTGCTGTTGTTTAGTAATAAATAATGGAATTTTTTTTTTTAAGTGTTTGTTGATTTTATAACTGAAGACTAGTTGGCGGGTGTAAGAAACAGGAGCCTGAAGTTTGCTGTAATTTAATTACATTGGATCTCAGATGTGAAAGGATCACCTGTGCGGTGTTCCAGATTTATGCTAGCATCAGTTCTGACGCTATTTTGCAGAAATTTCCAGTAGAAAGGAGAATGCTTAGATAACCTAGAGACGTGCTGATACTTGTGGAGGGGTTTCTCAGCCATGTTTGCATCTAGTATGCATAGATGTTGTTTTGAAAACATACCTGTTGCACAGAACTGAGGTTGATTCCTCCGTGCCTTACTAGGTGGTGGTAGTTTTGCAAAAGCTATTTTGAAAGAACACGGTCTGTTATAAATGTCTTTGGTTATGTATGTGTTCATACATATGTGTGTAACTAAGGGTGTGTATAGAAATAGAATTAGAAGAATGAGAAGTGGTCTGGCTGCCTCTGATTCCCCTTAGCAATTTCTTGTGGTTTAACAACCACATCTTCCTACTTTCACATATACAAAGGCATGATGAAACAATGAAACTATTAATGTTGAAAGTACCGTCAAATATGTAAGTAAACAGATGCAGAAATTAGAGTTTTTTTTTCTAATCTGTTTTATCAAAGAACTTTACAAGAATACATAGAAATTCAGGTAAATGTGATTAATCAAGTCTGTTGTCTTGAGCTCAGGCAAGGATTATAGAGAGAGGTAATGTCCTTTATTAAACCAAGCGATACAGTTGGAAAAAACAGATAAGCTTTCAGGCTGGATGCATTTATATGCTGCCCTTTATGTGCGATGTCGAACATGAACTTGCTGGATAGAGGAAGCAGAGGCTCAGTATTCTTAACCACCAAGTTCAGTACAGAACTGAGTGACAGTGGGTGTTTGTATGGGAGGGAAGCACAAGGATGTCCCTTGTTCAAACATCAGGCTTCGTTTTGTCCGTGTGAGAGAGAAGCAGCTCATGGAGGAGATAGCTGTTTTGGCTAGCTACATGAAGAGAGCACCTCACATCCAGCTATTTTCTGCTGTCATGGGA
This sequence comes from Anseranas semipalmata, assembly GCA_013399115.1. Taxonomy (NCBI): domain Eukaryota; kingdom Metazoa; phylum Chordata; class Aves; order Anseriformes; family Anseranatidae; genus Anseranas; species Anseranas semipalmata. The sequence goes on along the minus strand of VXAA01004094.1, from coordinate 77,913 downwards.
GTCATCAGCTGACATGTACGAGTGCCAGCCAGTATCATCAAAACGTATCTGTTCAGAAGAAGCCTATACATGTTTATGTTCTGAGATGTTTTGTTGTTCCTCTCTCTACTGTCTGTGAGATCAGAGCTAGTAAATTGATGGACTTAACGAAGCCTGAGATATGTAGTTGTTTGTAGACCTCCGCTGCCTCGCTGTATTCGGTAAGGCACGTGGAGTCTGACGCCTGGCGTGCACCAGGTAGAAACTCATAGCACCTGAGAAGTGGGAAGCCTGCAGAAAAGCCAGTGTTGTGTTTTATGGAAACAGTCCCTGTTTTACAAGAGACGTTGGGGTGGTCATGCTTTGGGATGTACAGAGGCTATCTGAGAAAAGTTTTTTAAGAGTTTAATGTTACAGGACTCAGACTATGAGAGGGACTTAGGAGTAGGTGCACTGAGGTTTTGTTGGGTCTAAGGGAGTTTCTAGACCATCTCACCATTGTGCCTGACCTTATCAGTGTATCTGCTTGTTAATGGATATTAATTCTGATGTGGGCATGTAACTGGCTTCTGCAGTGTTTCTTGTGCATTTGTCTGAAACACAGCGTGGGCCTGTTTGGGAGGCACGGCATGCTTGGACTAAGTCAGTAAGGCATTAATTTTGTTTTGACATATTTTATGACTATGGCATGTCTGTAGCAAAAATGCTTACGCTGAGCTAACCAAAAAGGGATCTGTCTCTTACTGAACAAACTGTTATGCACACCCTTCAGTTTCCCAATTAGTCTGCTATTTGTCGTCTATTTGATAGTGTTTTCACCCTTAATAATTGAGGCAAATAATAATTCTGCAGGCAAGCCCCATTGTTATCCACAGAAGCCCCTTAAAGTGTTTTTAAGCCGTTGGGACTGGCTCTTACAAACCAGGTGTACAAAGCTGAGTTGATGTGGCTTTAATGAGTTGCCATGAATCAGCCAGCCTGTGATAACCAAACCTTTGCAGGCTCTTGGTTCACAGCAAATAGTAGATAAATGATGCCAGTATAAACCTTCTCAGTGAAGGAGAAACGCAAAATAGGTTATGGATGTTCCTTGCTGGCAGAGCTATAGGTCAGGGGGAGATAATTTGACCTCCTTGAGTTTAATTCTGATTCTTTTACAGAGAACTCCCTTTTTTCAGAAATGTTCAACTAGTCATTCATTTGAACACTAAATTGAGTTTAGGGCTGTTTGTTTAGGTGGTGGAAAGCATCACACGTTGTTGAAGATCTGTAATAGAAAAAAAATGAAAAAAGTGGGGTGAAGACAGAACCTCTGCTAATTTCCAGGCTTTCTTAATGTAGTGCAGAAGTCCAGCTAGTTCATCACCCCTTCCATGCCTTCCTTACACCATTGCTTCAGACCAGGAAATGTGTGTAAATATGCTGTTATGTTAAATGTTTAATTTGTTTTTTTAAATGTCAGCTTTCCTCCTTGAACATAAACACACTGTAGGCTCTAACTAGTGTCAGAGCATTGTTTATAGGGGCCGTGCACCTCCACGGGTTGGGGGATGCATAACTTGTTTACTGCCCGCTGCCTGTCTTGTTGCTTCGCTCTTTCGGGTACAGATGTGATGCTGTGCAGAGCAAAGCCACAGTTCAGTTGCAGTAACTGACCAAGAGTATCCAAAGTGTCTTATTTATCTGGGGTAGTAACAGCCAGTTTGTCTACAGAGAACTGGCAAATGCCACGTTTTACGAGCTTAGTGAGAAGACTGGGTGCAACCATCTTGGTATATAGCCCAAGGCAGAGGATGAAAAAAAATAACAAATTCCAGAAAATGCTTACATAAAAAGCTGTGTCTTGCCTGACTGCTACAGAGGAAGACTCCCTGCTCTGCTTGTACATACATAGAAAACTATCCCTTTTACAAACAAGCATATGGGGGCAGGGAGGGTGCATAGAAGAAGGAAGGAGGATAATTGAGGTTGGAAACATTTGCTTGGAGCTATTTGAATGTGAAACTGAGCCCGCTCAAGCAGTGAGGTTATGAAGACTGAAGGAGCTGCTTTAAGAAAAGCAAGAGTTTTGAGCATTTGCTGCTCAAAAGCGAAAACTCAATAGCAGCAGATTGCTTAGAAGTGAGACCATTCCAGTACAAAATACTTGCAACATGTGGCGCTTGGATTTGTGGATAGCAGGGGGGAGAGATTGACTGCTAATGAAGAAAGTGTGTATGCGTGCAAGTGTTTTCTTACCGAATAAATACCACTGGAGTAAGGAATAAAAGCACAACTGAAATGATATCTTTAACTGGTGTGGCTTAGGGATTAAACCACTTATTTAAAGATGTTCTCACAGTCACTCAAATTTTGTACATAGTTTAACTAGTTCAGACAAGCTGTGGTCTTCTAGTTTTGCTATGCTCCTAAGTATTGCTCGTGTTGTACAGTGCGGTGAATGAGAATTTTCTCTGTTGCAGGACTGTATGTTTTCACTAACACAGATAAATACTAGTTTAATAAAAGAATTACTCTTTTTTGTCTTTAATTTAAAAATATATATATATATTTTCTGCTGTGTAGCAAAAAGCTGCTTTTGGCATTGGGACTAATTTGCCTGTGTAAGATCAATGTGTAGCCTAACATGCAGCTTTTCATTTTTTATAATCAGTGGAAACTTACATTTTGTCACCTTAGTGCATATTCATAATTCTTTCCAATTGTTATGATGTGGTAGTAACTAGCTGCTAGTCTAGAATTGTTGGTTACAATCCAAAAAGCAGAACAAAAACCTCAATTAAAAAATTTTGAACAGTGAAGAGGTCTTTGGCCTTCAGGGTTACTAAAAGAATTACAGTTTATGTTTTTGTTCTGAGACAGGTAGAGAGGAAAGGTAGAGGCTGAGGGTGAAGACAAAGAGTATCAAAAAAGAAAAGCTCAAGGGAAATAGCTTTCTTGATTTAGACTGAAAAACTAGCTCCAGATTTATTAAAGCTAGTGTTGCAATGGAAACTACAATCGAGGTTTATCAATTCTATATCCCCAAACTCCATGAGATTTAAGAGAAAAAATAACACCTGGGATAAAAAAAAAAAAAAAAGGCCAGTATTTGAGCCCTTTAATTCTTTTTTTTTTTTTTTTTAAAGGAGTATCAAATAACACAGATGAAACACATTTACATAAAAATTAGCACTGGTTTGTCTTTAGTAGCTAAAAATTTAAATCTCAAAGAATTTTTAAGTGGGTATAGCCATAGAAATAAAAGGTCATAAAACTAATTTGTAAGCCATGAATCTACCCTTGCTAAAAAAAAATAATAATAATAATAATATTAAGGAAGTATTTAAAAAAAGCCTTCTTTTCCCTTACATTTTTTTTTTCAGATGTCAGTTAGTTGTTAAACTTAGTTGCGAAGTTTCCTAGGGCTTTGCTTTACGTGGTATTTTAGTGTACTTAAGTGATTTTGTTTTGTCTGAGATTTTTTTGTTTGTTTGTTTGTTTGTTTGTTTTTCATTTCTGTTTAGTCATCACAGCTAGATCAGGCTATTTGCTCTTTCTCCAGTGACTTAGCCAATGGTAAAGAAGTCTCCAAAAAATGGAGCTGAAGTTAATTGTGGGTAGATGTCAGCTCTTAACACTGAGGGCAAGTGTTGTGGAGAAGCAGTTCCAGATCAATCTTCAGTTAATCTAGAGATGTTTTTTTTTTTCCCAGTCACTTTAAAACTTCTGCATTTAAGTAGGTTGAAACAAGTAATTATGTTCTACTGCCTGTTTACTTTCCCCTACAGTGACTGAACCTGTAATTCTTAACCTCGTATTCACACAGAGCTGGCTTTTGTGGATCTTTTAAAGCCTGAGGCTGTGTGACCTCCTCTAGTTGGGAGATTTTAGAAGTAGAAAGAACAGTCTCAGGTTTCACTAAGGGAGCTGTTTTCCTTAGGGAAGAGATTAGCTGATGTCAGTTTGTAGAAGAGTATGAGTTTTAATGTGTGTTAAAGATTATTAAAAAGGTTTATTTTTTAGGTTATTCTCTAAAATTTTATTAAAGTTCTGAAAAGTGTGTCTGTAGTTCTGTGGTTTCTGAAAAAGTTCTGGAAGAAATTAATTTTTGCTTCTTCAGAAATTATGTTCAAGACGTTGGTGGCTATGGAACCAGTACAAGTTGTCTGCCTCCAAGCCAGTTTCATCAGAAGAAGCTCCAGCTATCACTAGACTTCATTCAGCTTGAGTGTAAGAAGTATCACTGGTTACAAGCTTGAGCAATTAAAAAAAAAAAAAGGTAGAAAGGGAGACAGATCCTAGGCTGGAACAATTCCCAGCTAGAAACTTGTATTTAGCCATGATAAAACCTAAAGGTCAGTCAGTGGAAGCTACTAATGTTTGTTTTTTAATGAAAATACAGATTATTTTTGTGTGAATTGTTTAATAAGGAAAGACATTTCAGCAAAGTCCACTTGGAAAAGTCTTTATTTCTCCATTATTGTATGAAGGAAAGAAAAAGTTTTATTTGTTAATCTTGTAAAAATTAAGAATTCAGTATCTATAAGCACATCAGACCATGTGACTCCTAAGTGGCTGTATAGTTTAGTTCTTTGACAGTAGCCACTTCGTGAACTTTCTCAACATGGCCAATTTTTTGCAAACCCCAGCTAACCCCATTTCCTCCAGAGTGGATGGCTGCTTAAGATGGGAGTGAAATGCCTTGGTTTTTAAAACATAATGATGTAGTCGTTTGTTTCTAATTAAACTGGCAGAGTTTTTGGAAACAGCTTTGATTGAGAAAATGTTCAAACATAGTTCTGGTGAGGAGGGAAAAGAAGGCAGCAAAGTTCTCCTCACAAATGCTAGTACAAGGCAGAGATATCTCCACAGTGCTTCCAGCTTGAGCTGATCCAGTGTGTGAAAGCCTGAGGCATTTGTTCAACAACATAAATTTTCTTCCAGCGTAGTTCTTTTGCAAACTTCCCATAACAAACCTTCATGCCTTGCTTGAGAGTTGTCTGCTAGGTTTTGTCTGTGTGCATCCCAAAAGCTGTTCAGACTGGTTTATTTGAATTTTCCTTTCTTCACAACATGAAGTTCTGAAGGCCTCAACCTCCACTTTGTTGTATAAAGGTACAACTTCTTGCTGACTAGAGATACAGTAGATGCCAGCTCATTTAAAAGAGGTTTTCATTAACTCTGCACCTTCCCTGCAAACATCCCTATTGACGATGAGAATGAAGTTGTGTAGCATTTTAGGCATTTATTCCACAATAACCAGTCTGGACATTTTTTGAGAAGAACTGACAGGTAGTTTCTCCTTCAAAGTTCAAAGGTGGCACAGAGGTTTAGATTTACAAATTCATGGTGTGTTTTTATGAAACATAAACCAGAAGACTAAGTCCACTTGTTTGCGCTTATTTTGATTCTGTCTAATCAACTGGCTTACAAAATGAGTAAAAATGTGGAGGGAGAGGGACTCTTTGGGGCGGGGGGTTGCTTAGAGACTGTAGGTGGTAGCTGGGTTACAACTGGTTCTATTGGTCTAGACAAGGAAGTGGCAGGAGATAACTTAGAGAAAATGTTTTTGTATCCCCAAAGAGTTGTCTTCAAGGAGCATAGCTAGTCATGCGGTTGTGAAAACCAGCCTCCATTTGGATAGGCAGTTTGATGCAGGCAAAGCTGCTAATTTGCTTTCAGCTTCAAGGAGATTTAGAGCCTTTGCATCGTTGGCAGTAGCACACAATGTAATTGTTATCCTTCTGCTTAGTCTTCAGTTTAGCTGCACTGGCTTGTTGTAGCTAGGAAGGGCTGGAATGTTTACTGAATTAGCTGAACCAGACAGCTTCTCCTGAAAGTTGCTTCGGGACTCCTCTGACTTCTTAGTGTGTTACAAGAACACTCACTGTTCTTTTTGTGATAACATCTACTCACAGAAACCCCACATAGAAAGGAAAATAAATTGGTGGGTATGAAAAGTAGGTGACAGAATTAACGTTCTTACACTGGCAACGTTACTCGGTTATTAGGGGCTCTCTGTAAATAACAGCTTTGCTTTCATCTATTTTCTGCCTCTTTCTTCCACAGAAGCAATTTTGTAACCCTACAATTTTTAAATACTTTAAAAAACCTAACTGTATACCAGGAGATTTGTTTGCATTCCTATTATTCAGCTTGGCAATGTTTGTGGACAGCAGCTGCTTACACTTTTTGAATTTGTGCTATTAACATACCACTGGTGTAAACCTAGCTCGATTCACCAAAAAACGCAATCTTCAGAAAAGGGATATAGCATATCATTGTGCAATTGAATTATTTAGTCAGTCTAGTGGTTAAGCTTGGGTCAGCTTTGAAGGGTAAATTTCATTGCTGGGATACATTCTTGGCTATGAATGAATGCATGAATAATCTTTCTTTGAACCTTAAGATGCACAATAGACACAATAACTCTTGAGTTGAACTTTACAAGTGGAGCGGGCTGATTTATGGGCAGCTGTTGAAAGTGCTCCTAGTCAAATTATTTTTTAATCTGTGAAGTAGAAACCTGTAGTATATTAATTACTGTAAACCATTGCAATGGTAGACATAGACAAGCTGTACAAGTCTTTACTATGGGCTTTTAATTTATAGATTAAAAGAAAAAGTAATGACTTTGTCAGGGTACACTGCCATAAACTGAGAATCACTTGTCAGGGCTCCAGCAGACAAATAGCTGGAGGTGTTACCAGCCTCAACTGCTCAGCCTGTTGGTCTGTGTAGGTTACCTCTCATTTAGGAGAGGCAACAGCAGGGATTGTGTGTGCTTCCCAGTGCCAGCAAGTTTACAAACCTGCTTAAGCCAACACCAGTTTCATTTTACGCTAATGCTTTGATTGGAAGTGACCAAGGATCTGGCATGTATTTGTTCCCACCCTCCCTGCTCCAAGGGCTGTTAGCGTCAAGCAAAGGGTTGGGGCAGATATACAGGAGCGGGTAGCATCACCCACTACATCAAGATTTGGCTGAGCTCATCTGCTGGAGGGCTCAGTTTGCTGCAAGGATCAAGAGAGGTCTGTTTAGTGATCATCAACAGTGGCTTGCTGCAGCACCTTGTCCGTGCTGGGGAAGGGAACCGTTCTTTGTTTCTGAGATGTTTTGTCTACGTCGCGCTGTGCTAGGATATTTATTGATCGTTGTAAGGCATTCTGCATTATTAAAGTTGTATCATGGAATTTGTTTTTTAAGGAGTTCCTCTTAGAATTAGTTGCAGAAGGAGCAATTTGATTTTATTCTCTGATAGTTAACAGACCAAGCAGATGGGAGAGCAGACCTGGAGTAGTTTCTCTGGCTAGCTGCCACGATTCTGTGAATTTTGATTTGTGTGGATATGTAACAGTTTTATTTTTCCCTTTTTGGAAATGTATGCCTGTAAGTCTTTGGGAAATTAATCGCTGGTTTCCTGTGAAATGTGCACTTGTAAAACAAATGTTGTAGCAATGTGCTGTGCAGACCCTGTGTTGTGTCAATTAGGAAGTGTGACATCAGCAAACTCCATAGCCTGTCAAAGGCTAAAGCACTTTTCAAAGCATCATTCCTTAGAGCTCTCCAGAGAAAGCATTAAAAAATGACAGAAATTTGAACTGCTGTTCAGTACAATTTTGTTTGACTCTGCCACTCGAAAGGAACGGGATTCATAATTCTGCCCAAATGAGATTTTTAATGCCATTTGACCTTACACTATTTTGAATTTGAAATTAACAAGGCATTCAAATTTGCAAAATATGTATTAACAGCAAAGTGTGATTTGATGAATACTTGGAAATTTGAAATTTAACATTCCATAAGGAGAAAGATGAAAAATACAACTCACGTTTCACTCTTGGTCTGTCCTCCCTTCACTACTTGCTGCTCTCTGCACCCTCACACTAGAACGACCTGAAAGAAAGGAGTTACTTAAGCATTTAATAACCATGGTATTGATGATGACATTGCCACTAATTACATGCCAAGAGAGCTACATTTAACAGTAAAAAATGTTAGGGATTTAAGCACATGAATGACAGCCTGGGTCATAGTTCTTTTTTTTTTTTTTTTTTTTGAGCTTTTTCCCTGGAAATTTAAAGACTCAGATTCTCACTGTTCAGCATTTGAAACTTGGAGATCAAAAGGCCTTTTCTTCAAAGAGTTTCATGTTGTTATTTAAATGGTAATTGGCTCTATCCTCAGTTTGACTGTGAGCAGTTTAACTTTAGTGGGTTTGGGATTTTCAGTTCCAAACTTCTAATGGAGGAGGTGATTTGGGGAATGGACAAAGTTTAATTGTAAATTTGGAAGCCAGTTACTAGTGGCAAAAGTTGGTAACTTTTGGGAAGACACATATGCTATGGGAGCCACACGTGTTCCGTAACAAATTATTTTGCTTCTGTAACAACCAATGTCTTCTTTACTGATGACTTTTAAATCTGGAGTGTTTCTTCACTGACAGGTGAATGTTTCTGTATAGTGTGGACCATGGAGGCATAAAGTAACAGATTTGTTACATTATTTGCCTGAACACTTTCCTTTCAATACTGTGCTCTCTGGGGAGAAAGTCTTGGCCACAAAACTCTGATCTCCAGGGAGGCAGTGCTTGAAGAGCAGTAATCTTTGGTGAATACTTTGATATGTAATCTTCAATGCTTCCTGGTGTAGAAGATGTTATGGCCCTGTGGTGGTTTTGGAAGACAGAGCCAGCATTTTGCTTTAATTACCATTCACTCCTTGCTGAATTGGACTTTGGTTCCTCTCTCTGGTAAGGTCCGTTACCTTCAGCTGTCTGTGTGGTGGGGAAACATGAAAGCTGCTATCCTTGTTATCCAGGAAAGGCTCAGCTATTTTCACCACTGAGTGTGTTGCTGTATCACTATCGTTGAAGTAAGCAAACCAACCCTGAAGAGCTCTGAAGAGCAAGTTGAGACATGATTATATTTCCTGTGTTTGGTGACTTGGTTCTCATTCTACTGAAAAACAAAAGAAAACAAAAGACCCTCAGATATAATTACCGCTGAAATGGCTAAGCAGTATCCAGGATTAAAAGGTCTTCATGCTAAACATTAAACAAGAAGCTGCAGGCCTGGGTGAGAGAAGCAAACAGATGAATGCCACAGTGTTTGAAATGCAACAATTCAGTCTGTGTACGGGAAGGAGGCATCTGAGCATCTCCAGAGGGAGCTTGGTATTGGTGATACAGCATCAACAACTGCACTAAGAGCCTCTGTGTTTCCTGATGTTGCCAGAGGTAGCTTCCCATTCACGCGTTCATCTTCTGCCAGCTTCAGACCACCCAACATCGCACCTAACCTGCAGCCTCTATTGCCTGCAGTCTCTGCCCTCCCCTCCCCCAGACGCATGGTGCATGTGTATCCATGATTTTGCTTTCTGCTCACGGAGGTATCCAGCTGGGAAAATATAGTGTGTACAATACTCTCTGCCTTCAGCTGACATTTCTCATAAATTGCAACAGAAACACTGCTATCAGCAGCTTAATAGCAGGTAGAATACAGCTCTACATATCAAGTCTCAGCAGGATACAGAAACTATGGTTACCAAATTTCCAAAGAGAAAGGGTTGGGAGGGAAAGTTTTTATATAAGAATAACTTGGGGGGGTGAGGGGTGGAAACATTTAAAATGGCCTCATTGAAAGCTGTCTTTTTGAAAAAAGGGCTCATAAGGGCTGACTCAGTGGCTTCAGCATTCACTTTTTGCTGAATTGTTATTTTAGAAGACCTCACAAGAGGTTTCTGTTCTAAGCAGTGGAAAAAAAAAAAGCAAAAAAAAAAAAAGCTGTGCAACAGTTTTTCTTCTTTGGTCTTAAAAAAATGAAAACACCTCCCTTCTAAACCCATTCCTTGAAATAGTTAATTGCTGCTGTAGTATAAGGTGTTTACGACAGAAAGTCCAGGTCAGGTACAGTGCATTTTTTGTAGGAAATACCGGTTTGGTGGAAATATATTAGTTAATAGCATTCTATTCCTAACCACCGGATTTAATTAGTTTCCATTTTGCCCCGAGCGCTGTTAAGACCCAAATCTCGTCCAAAGAAGTCCAAAGACAGCTTAGGTTAGAAAGTACATCATAATAGTGAAGCATTCAATGCAAAAACAAATTAATTCAGGGTTTTGTTTTGTTTGTTTGCCTTTTGTTGTTGTTTTGATTGGGGTTAGGAGGAAGGGAGTAGTGAGCCAGCCGAGACCTGAGGTAGGTGGTGTATCGCAGGTCGCTCTGTTCTTTGTGACCATGGCAGACAGGACAGGAAACACCGATCTTAAACTGTGTCAAGAGAGACTCAAGTCAGACATGAGAAAAGCATTTCTAACAGGAAGGATAATGAGGCTTTGGAATAGGCTGTCTGGTGGCTTGTGGAGTCTGCTCTTAGAGGAAAAACTGTGCAAACGTTTCTCACGGTAGGGGCAGATGCTGGTCAAGAACTGGTGGGTGAACTGGACTTCTTGAGATCCCCTCAGCTCTATACTTCTGTATTTCTTAGAGCAAGGTAATTTATAGTTGTTTTAGTTGGTTTTTTTTTTTTTTTTTTAACTTGTCACACAGGGATTTCCTAGGAAATTAGGACATGGAGTGTCACCTTTATTTTTTAAATTTAAAATTAAACAGCATTTAGTAAAATATTTAAAAATGGCAGTAAAAAGGAAATTATGCTGCCTAAACCAGGTCTATATATAACTTATAGCAGTCAGCTATTGCTCAAGGGCTCATGAGAACCAAACATGGAACAGAGGACAACTCTCTTTTGGACAGCCTAGTACTGAAGAGACCGACTGTTCAATCTATACAGCTGAAGGGGGAAAAAAAAAGAGAGGTGTGGAGGTGTTCTTGACTGGAAAGTTACCCCCGTGCTTGGTTTAAAATTACATTTTTCATACCAATACCAAACTTGTAAATATCTCATATTTTCGAAGGACACTTCTCCAGTAACCTTTGCTTTTCTGTAACAATCTTTTAAAGTTGTCTTATGAAGAACAAGGGAAAGCAGTGTTACAGACATAATACAGCATATTGAGATCCAAGAGTACCATTGATTCTGAGTGAGGTGCATAAATAACACTTATCTTCCTTCTGTGAGGGCAGCTGTTGGTTTCAATGCGGAGAGTAATAAAGATATACTGCTCTTCTCCTTCAGTTTTTCAAACTATTTTCAATGTAATATTTTTCCAGCATTAAATATGTGTTAGCATTTTTTTGTTTGCTTGTTTCTTTTGAGGGGTATTGGTTATATGTTGAGTTTTACTTGGAGAGAAGAAAAAATTATCTTCAAGGTCTCAAAGATAAGGCCAGGTATATTTTATTTATGGTATCCGTAATAGAGTTGGCAGCCAGCCATAAAAAGACAGACTTTCACTCATAGCCTTCCCACTCTTCTCACTCATTCCATTATTTCTTACCACCTATCAGGAATAGTATTTAAGATTTCCTGGTTCTGTGGTGTTTTCCCCATAAATGGCTTTCTATGACAGAGAAAGAGAGTAATAGTGAGCTTTGCCAAACAACTTTCTCGTCTGTTCATCATTCATTTGGGCTCTTTCTAAGGTCCTTCCTTGCACTGTCTTTAAGATTAGAAATGGGGATTGTCAGTTTAAGCATATGTGTTTATGACCTGAACTGTAGAGAAACCTTGAAACAAGCCTCCTTTTCTGTATCTTAGAAAACCTGAAGAAGCTATGAAATCACCAGTCTTTTTTTCATGTGTCTTTATGAGATACCTGTCTTTTTTATATCAGCGTATAAAGAACTAATGAAGATGAAAAAATAAGTTTTTCTTTCTTTTTTTTTTTTCCCCTGAAGTTTTATGAAGTTTAAGGATCCACAAATTTCTCCAGTGGTCCGAGAACAGTCGGTACTGATTTGATTATGTATCTATGATCCTTTACGCCAGTGAGCAGCTGGCTTGCAAATACATTATATCTCTCTGTGTCTAGAATTCCTAAAGAAAGAGCAAGTTTTTTCCTGGCCAACAAGAGAAAACCCTACACTTCTCTAAAAGCATTTTATGTAGATAATTTACTGTTCTCCCATTGAGAAGGCCTTGAAGGAAACAGATCTTAACCAATAACAACTTAACTTTCAATTGTTCTTTCTACATCCTCTAGACAGGATAGGTGAGATGGTACAGTCAGAAAAATAAGTTTAAGACAGTTTTCTCTAGGTACAAATTCATCCGTTCTATCTGCAGTGGCTATTACTGTGAATATCTGAAATCCAGAACAATTTGGAAGGTTCTGTATGCAGTGCCTTCGGTTTCAAAAACATAGTGCAAGGTTGACTCAAGTCTCTCCGAAAGCATTCTGCCTTGACTGGCCAGGGACTGTTAATTATGTAGGTAGGAAATCCTTTGGAGAGGGGAAATTCTCTTTGTAGTCTCCCAGTATTTATCACAGTCTCCTGTCAGGTAGATCCTCCTAACCACGAGTGTCTGTAGGCTTGTTTTTGGCAATCCCCAAGTGTACTCAAAGTGGATATACTTAACCTCTAAAGAAAGACATACCAAAGACAAAGATTGGTTTTAAGATTTCTAAAAGAGCGGGTGTTGTTCTGTGAAATTCAAAAGTACTTGAAGTAAACTCAGTGGCTGCCATTTTGCATGAAAACATTCCTGGACTACCTTGAAGGCTAGCTACTGAAAGAATCACCTGCAATCTTTTCCTTTACGTTTTTTTACTTCCACATCCCATTTTTTCAAACTTAACAGATCTGCCTTTTTTTATTTGAAATACTGTGGGTCATGGTATTTTACTAGTTTATACATGATTAAAGATAATACAAAGTTTTCTTTTCAGAACAACAGAAACTTCTTGAAAGGAGCAGTTGTTCAATGTATTACTGTTTGAGGAAAAACAAGGTCGATCACTTCAAGATGTGATTCTGATATGCCTTCAGGACCCTACCAGAATGGAAAGAAAAAGTCTGTATTAATAGTCTTTATAAATTCTTTGGTAAATTTTGCAGTTCTGATGGACCAAAATCAGATTTTTGTGTTCTCAGAAATTCCTCTCTCACTAAGTAGTTTTAGAAAGAGGGGGGAAAGGATATTTTCAGAAGAGAGAAGCATAAAATAAAATGATTTTGCAAAACTGAAAGGAAGTTAGCATGGGTCTGCTTTGCAACAGAGATCTTTACCCAAGAGTTTTTTTCATAGTGTCCCTTCAGTTTTCAAAATCTTCTGATCCTTCTCACAAATGAACGGATAAAGGCAGCAGTTTTCTACCAGCCAACCAATCCTGTCAGCTGGGAAGAGACCGCAAAAAGCCGAGGTTGTGGGTTTCCTTTGCAGCAGTTCTTCTGTATCCTCAAGCCTTTTCCCATGGAGTCTGATTTGGTTCACCAAGCAGCCTTATATCTGCCCATCTATCCCCTAAGGGTTTCCTACTAAAAGAGGCTGTTTCTGATTGTGAATATAGTGCATTGGACTCCGCAAAGAGAAAGAGGATGTCTCATAAGAAAGATGCTAACTGTATCTGGGCTGTCTGTCATATGGTGAAGGGAAAAAGATGTTTTGTATATCCTCTGCAAATGTTTTTTTTATGGACATTCATTAAAAATGTAGTTTACACTCTTTATTGAGTAGTTTGGTACCTATTTTAGGTGGTTTCAGACCTCTGGTGATAAGAGTATATCATTTCCTGTTACTAAATCTGCAGTCCTCTATCTCCACTGTTGTTCTTTGTTTCAAAAGCAAGGTGTCCCTCCTCTGTGGCCTTTTCATAGGTTATTTTAACATTTCTTTCTCCAATTGTTTTTGTAGAGGCTCTTCAGCCAGAACAGGAAAAGTCTTCCAGGAGAAAACAACTGCTTAGCGATGGACAAAAGTCCTACTTTTGTTGTTACCGAAAAGAGGCAGAAGGACCTCCGTGTTCTTGTGTGCCCCCTTCGCAGTTACCATAAATGCATGGTCTTACCTTAATCTTTAGTAGTCTTTTCTATCTCTGTCAGAAGAGCGGCCACAAGGAAGAAACCTAGCCTTCAGAATCCAAGTAACTGGCTGACTAAAATATGCAAAGGATCGTTGTTAGAACCTCTGAACACAGTGAAACTGTGAGGAAATGGTGCCACGGCCTCAGCTGCCTTTTGGGTGAGGAGGGAGGCTTCTGCTGAAGCAATGAGAAAGGCAGCCAACTGTCATTCCTTTCACACCTTCCTGAAGTGTTACGAACTTCTTGTGATGGCATCTGTTGTTACTGCATTTGGTTGCCGGCAGTTCAGAGAGGTGGTCCATTAATGGAAACCAAGGGGTGGAGGCATACGGAGGGCTGACCTTTTCCTCTGTGGCACTCCATCAGTGCTGCCATCTTCTCTTCCTGATGAGATGTCCTCATTCTGTGTGGTTCCACTCCATCCTTCCCCCTAAGCTTCCTTAATCTCTCAGTGAATATTCACAGAAAGTATTCCAGGGAGGAGGGACGTGGGGAAGACCGTATCGTTTTTGCTAATTTTTTTGTGGTTTCAGATGGTTGTCTTTAGGTGATCTGGTGTTCTGAAACACAAAGACTTTATAAGGCGGGCAGGTGAGTTCAAACGTTGTAGCAGCAATGCAAGCAGTATGGAGGACCAAGACCAAGGGAGAGGTCCTTCTATACAGTTCTCTCCCAGCCTACAGGAGGGTGAATATCCGCCCCAGTGAACCCCACAATCTCCAGTGGTTTCACCTCATCGCAAAAAATGCATTGGCTAATGGAACTGTTGGGACCAAGAGAGCTAAATTCCGTATGTGTTTGGTACATCGTGCTGCTGTTTGGCGAAAGGAGAGGTCCACCTGGGGTATGTGGATTTTTCCATGTAGTGTAATGATAGCACCATTTCACTTCCTTCGTGACGGAGGCCATTAGCTTTGGTGGATTAGCTGCTGTCTGAGCGGAAGTTGTTCTGACAAAGATGATCATGTAAGGAGTGAGCTGTAGTTTTGTGTTAGGAGAGAGGTCAGGAAATTAATGCATCACAGGATTTGAAGAGAGAGAACAAAACATTCCCAGAAGCCTTGCTTTTGTGGCCTGTCAAAAGTGGCTTTCTTCATGTGGTCAGAGAGAACACAAATGACAATAAAACGCGTAGTGAAGAGTTGTACTTAATCTGACTAAATATTATGCATAAAATCTTTATCAGCCTTTTTTGCTTCTGCTCTTGCAGGTACATATTTTCAGACAGTACAATTTTTCACCCATTTTGATCTTATTGAGAGGTTGCAGGAATTTAAGTTAGCTGACATTTTCAGTATCATAAATAGGTAGGATTAAGGGTTATACTAGTTTGTTCTGGTGAGAGTTACCCTAGTTCAGACATGGCATTTCTTCTTGTGTCAGTTCGACTGTGTTACTAATCACAATGCACAGTATAGTGGCAATCAGGTTCACAAATACGGTCATCACAAAGATGGGAAATTAAAATGGTCAGTGCCAAATTCTAGAAAGGATTTGAAGGTGAGGATTGGAAATCAGAATTATACTCCAGGGCCTCTTGATCACTGTAAGGTGCCCTTTCCAGTACGAGTCTGAAAAACACAGTGGAGAGTCTGAGGGAAGGGAAGAATTTTCCTCATTAATTCATGTGACAAGGAAGTGAAACAAACCACACAGCTTGTACAACAAAGTTTTTATTGCTTCATAAATTTTATTGAGATAGAAATTAACCAGTTTCCTCTGTGTTCCAAAGAGAGTCAATTTGTGTTTATTGACACAGGGGAGGCTCATCTGTGTTCAAGAATAGATCTGTTTTCTGTTAGAAAAGGCTGCACTTAGAGATATGTTTAATACTATCATGTATTAACGTGACATACCATGCTCAAGAATCTGTGGTTTGGGACTTCTTAATTTAACGGCAACAGTTTTCCTGTGTGATTGGTTTTGTGATAAACAGTGAAGAATCAAGAAGTATAAAATGTTAAGAAAGCCACTGTGAGACGCAGTAGACATGCCAAAGCCAAAGAATCTTTTTATTCATTTCCAAAAACTTTTCAGCACTGCATCCACATTAGGGCTGTTGCCATGTTTACTGAAGCATTTGAACAGTTTTCCTCCTCATTTAAGGAGGAACATCAGCATGGGTGTGCTACGTAGTGGCAAATATATTCAAGAATTTCTTTCATTTAAGCTGTATTATTCAGTAAGAGTTTTAAAACTGGATTAAAACATATGGAACATACACAGCTTTATTTGGGTGCTTCAATATAGACAGGTCCTTATTTGAAATGAAAGCTTATTGAGCTGTGAACATCTGAAAAATGAAAACATCTAAGCAGAGCCCTGAAACGCCACCCATTTTTTTTCTCTATTTTTACAATAAAGGTTGTACAAGATGGGATTTGCATCTCTGAGCAATAAGTTAAATACCTCCAAATCTCCTTGAAATCAATTGCTCTTGATCACGCATGCAGATTGAAAACCATGGCTTTTACCCTGCGAATAAAATTTACGTTCCCTGAAAGGCAAAGGAGGCTCTCATTTCATGCTTCCTAACCTTCATTGTCTATTTCCCTTCAGTACACACAAGCCCAGCACGCCTGCGCACACAAATGCACGTTCTAGAGGAACAGCTTTCTGCTCTGTCGATTTTGTTTTATAAAAGCCCTGTTTTCTTTATTGCCTTTATCTATTACATCTGTAAAATTTATTTAAGCAATGACAAATTTCTCTTTTGGGCCTGGAGTCTAAAAGAATAACTACTGTCAGGCTATTGGTAGGAGATTTGTTGGATATGACTGTTCATTAAATTGCAAGGAGCTGTGGGTGAGCCTAACTGTCTGAAGCTGCTGTGAGTAGGTGGGTTATGGGCTGTACTTAGTGAATATACATCATCAGAGAGACAAATGTGCTTCAGCAGCCTCTTGTTTTGTTCAACTAAAATGGGTGTTGATTTTGGAAAGCTCAGCGAAATCACTGTCATTTTTCTAAATCAGATATCATTCATCCTATAGAGCACCCATGAAAAACATCATTTAGGTTAAATATAGCAGCATTACTTCCCAGCTTTGTAAGTTGACAAGAATAGCACTACATTTATTTCCCTTTGAAAAAAATCAGGAGCTGACTGCAGTGCCTGTGAGTGATACCTAATTGACAGCACTGTAAACATGAATCTTTTTTTTTTTTTTTAGCTACATGGCAAGTGCAGTTCTGAGTGCTGCTGCGGTACTTTTCACACTTCTTTGCCAGTTTTTCTCAGCCACATCTTATGTCCCTGTAGGGACAAGACATGTGATGTTGCATGCATTGTTACCATTTTTAAGAAAGGAAATAAGAGAATATTCAGAGAAGTAAAAACTTGAGTTACTAATACTGTGACTGATCCACAGTAGTTACATAAAAAAAATTGAAAGGCTGGCTGTATTTTAATTTTTATTATGCCACTTCAGCACTACTAGCGCTTCTTTGTGCTTCTCTTACTGCTCTATTTATTCAGGTATCCACTTAGATAACTGTGAAACTTAATCTTCACCAGAATCTGAAAGCGTGCTATTTGATGAGCTACAAATGATGAGTTCTTCTCATTCTTCAGGGTGTAAATATGCTTTCAGCTGAAATCCAGGGAGGGAGGGAGGGGAATCCTTCATTTGAAACAAGCCTTTAGTCTGCACTTGATCTCCTCTGGTTTCGTATGAAAAGCAATGCTGGACTGAATGACAGCTGAAAGAGCAAGCTGCTGTATCAGGGGATTTAGCAGAAGGAAGCTGCTGTTCTTTCAAACTGAATATTGTACCAGTTCCCGTCCAATTGTGAAGTCAGGGCACAAACAAATACATGGATGAACCAGTTTAATTGAAAGTGCCCTTCACTATCTTAATACTGATACTCAGGTTTAAGAAAGTAAATAAATATTTACCTACAACTATCAAATGCTGTTCTGTAATTTAAAATGAGATTAGCCTTTCCTAAAGGCTGCATTTTTTATGGCAGAATCATGTAAAGCTACTGCTAAATTTAAAAGAAGAGCCACTTCTGCTTATTCCATATCCAGAGAAATTGATTTCTGGAGTTATTGCAGTTGGTTGCTGCTAGTTGATTAAGAGTTACGCTTGTATCAAAGCATGTCCTTTAAAAACTGTTTTATCCTCCCTCTCCCTTTCCTCATTCCAGTTCCAACTTTGATAGAGAGGAAAAAAGACATGGAACTCTGCCAACTGCAAAATCCGGTCAAGTTAAGCAATGTCGAAGTTCTTACACAAAAATGAGGGTTTCTGCACATTTGGTGACGGAACATTATGACGGTGTAAATGGCCTATTGGTGGTAATAAGATTTTTGTATGCAACTGAAGTGATACACAGTTGTTTAAAAATAATTGTAATAATTAAGGGTTACTGTTTTCAAAGACAAGTCAGTGTTGCTCCCCGTCAGATAATCAGAAGTTGCATTTAAATGATCTTCAGACCTCAGGAGAACGCTAGGGAGAAATAATGACACCATGAGTCAGTTCTGAAAGTGTTTTTCCATTTTGAGCACAACGTGATACTGATCTTAAAACACCATAGAAAGGGTAAAGAAGAACATACCCCTGTGTCCGCAGTTAGCGTATCATGATTCCACAAGGGATATTTTTAATCAAATCTGTTTTGGTCACTGGTTTTCTGATACACTTGTAATGTTACGGAACATACGAACGTTTGTATGACAGCTCTATGTGGCTGAAAGGTTATAGTTCTTGTTGTGAGTAAAATTATCGTAGGAGATCTTTTTTACTGTGTAAAGATGATTAGTCTATCTGAATGTTAGTTATACCTTTCTTTCATGCAAGTCTGTGTCTAAGCGCTGATGTATGTTCCTGACGATTATTAGCAATTAGAAATGTGTTACTTTGAGGGAAAAGGCTTCTGGGCCATTGTTGCACAGCTCAGAGTCAATAAACTCCAAGCAGCTCACAATAGCCTTTCTTTCTCATTGAAGCCTTGGACTTGCCCTAACTTCATCAGAGCAGAGAAAAAAAGCCTAATGTGAACAATAGGAGCCGTGGAGTTTGACTTGGGCCGAATGTGAGGAGGCTGTAAAAGCTGTCAGGGAGCTTGATGGATGGGCTCTCACGCTGCAGTCCTCAGTGCAAAGCAATAATGTCCCTGCCCCTTGTGAGGGGCTGGATGTGCCACCTGGGGTCACAGCTTATCAGCCTCAGGGGCCAACGTTTTTTCAGATGAGGCCAAAGTGCAGTCAATAATTCATACAGAAATTTGTGTGTAGATTCTGGCGTACAGCGAGCTTTATCTTGATACTGTTTGTCTGACCAGGGAAGGAATTAAGTCATGTCTGACATTCCAACCTCTTTTTTCTCTTAGCGACATGGGAAAATAGTCTAATAATACTGAAATACGTGTTTCTGTCATCACGCTAGTTGTACTTGAATGAGGGAGGGCATGTCTGTGATGATCACTTGGGGGATGTTTCATTGCCAGAAGAAATGTAGAGATTTGAACTGTTTATACTAGGATTCCTAGAACTCTTAAGATTTTATTTACATTTTATGCAACATCAGTTTGTCCTTGATGTCTGAACAGTTTTGTTTCTAAACCTAAGAAGGCCAAAGGTGGATCAGCTCTAGTGCATGAAAAGCCGCGTGAAGCTGTAGTAGCAGGCAGAGATGACGGCAGGTCAGGGAACACCAGCCTGGCTCTTACTGGTAAGGGGAGAAACTGGGACATGCTGCACAAAGGACACTTGAAGGAAAATTGTCCAAGCAATGACTGGCAAAAGAGGAGAAGCTTAGCAGAAAGTGAAAGACCACTAATGGGAAATCTGTTTGCCGGTAACTTCCCTTGGCATTGCATCAGTATTGATGAACAGCTGGGAGAAGCCAGTTGGTTAACTACACGTTTTACTAGTTTACCCACTTGGGAGGTAATTTAAAACAGGGAAAAGAAAATCACAGTGAACTGTTCTGCAAAACTGTGACACCTATTGAAGCTGGTTAGTTGATAAGTAGCTAACTTTTGTTCTGTCCCCGCAAAATGACTACTTCGCTTCAGTAGATGCTAACAAAAGCCCTTTTACGTTTCTTCTGCTCAAGGAGAACGCTATTAGTCATAGTTCATTAGGCTTGTTTACCAAAAAGAACTGGTGTTTTACGTGTGTTACTGAAATACTTGTACGTGTTCTGGTCTTCTTTTTCCCTAGTAAAATATAAGAATTTTATAATAGGAAGCTCAGCACTGCTTGCTGTTTTTTGAGGAAAAAAAACAAAAACAAAACCTAGTCTGTGGGAAAAGAGCTGTAAAAATCATAGCATTTAGCCACCTTAATTTTTTGAGATCCCTTTTTAAGAGCTTGGCAATGCTTAATATTTGTTTTGTGGTTTTGAAATCTAGAAGGTGTAGTTTCAGGCATAGTTTTGTTTTTCATCTGCTAACTATAGCAACAACAGACCTTAAAATAATGTTACTCCAAATCCTAAACTGAAGTAATTGTTTAAGAATTATATATGAAGGAGGGTATCAGACTTGCAAGGCTTTTTATCTGCTTTTCCTACAGACAGGAAAAAGTGGAATGGTGGGCCTCACCATAATATAGTTAAGTCATTCCCTTTGGGTGCATGAGTGGGAAAGAAGTAGAAGAGAGAGAACTCTCATTTACAGTTGCAGTATTCTAATAAGATGTCCTGTGTTTGACTAAATACTGATTTTAGCTGTATGCATCTTACTGTGAAATTTCATGGTAGGGTGTCAATGTATTAAGGTCTTAATGGAGTTTACCTCCACACACATAAAACATGTCCCTGCAAAACCCACAAACTGAACAAACAAAGAGGTACTTGTCTCCTGTTAGCTGTTACAAGAAACCTTAAGGGAGTTCTGTAAAAGAAATCCCAAATGTTTTTTTCTTCCCCTTTGTCTTGGATGTGTCCACCTCAGGTGTTTACTTATCCTTTTCCCGGGCTGAGGACAAGTCTTCATGCAGTAAGTGGCGCTTACTGCAGGCACACGTATACATGCACATACGTGCGCCAGTAGAATGCAGTTCAGTAGATCAGTGTTTTCAGCCAGCAGTTTAAAATTGCTATTTTAAATTCCAGTGAGTGGAATAATAGAGAAGTTATCATGTCTAGTAAGTGCAGTTGGCCTTTGTAAAGAATGGCTCGTTAGGAGGCTTTATGATTTATTGAGGCCACAGCTGGCTGCCAGCAGAGCTACAGGAATGTGTTCTCTCTTGGGCCTGGTAGCTGGAGATGAAAAGGATCCAAAGCTGGCACAAAAGCAAATAAATGCTTTGACTTTAAATAAAGCATCATAATTTATAAGAGGCTCTGCTTCTCAATCCCAATGAGGTATATGGATCAGCAGCAGCTCTTTGAGGCTGAGCAGAATTGTCTGCCTGGCTCTACTGCAATTCTGGTATCTCCAGTCTACAGATTTGGAAGCATTTTCATGGTTTGGGCTTGGAATTGTTTCTTTATCCATGCTGCTTCTTTCCCACAAATTCTCTCTCTTCCCTTTCCCATTCCTTAATGTTTCATTAGCTGCTCTACTGTTCGATAAATAATTGTACCACTGTTTGCACCTGGCAGGTCTTTATCATGATGTACAGCACTGGGGGACTAATCACCAGAGACACTTGGCGGTTTATAGGTGCCTTTTGTCATCTGCAATTTGTTTGGTTTTTACTCGACAAGTGAATTGGTCCTGCAGAAGCAGAGTTCAGAGCTGAGACACAAACTTTTATTGAGATGTCCTTATACTCCCGTTAGGAAGAAAAACAAAAAAAAAGTGTACTTAGGGCTTTTGTGTGTGTGTGTGTTAGGATAAATGCACACACATGCATACACACATAAATATATGCCAGCTTCCTTATTTCTGCAGCTGCTTCTCAACAGTCTGATGATGAAAACAGTATTTCTGTGGTCTGGTGTCAGAGATGAAGAATAGGAAGGAGGCAGATAATTATTAAAGGAACTCCTGAATGCTTGTCAGGGTGAGAAAAAACGGTTTTCCCTTTTTGGTCTTACTTCTCATATTTAAACAATAATGCTTTGCCCTACACTCCAGTCTTGTTTTGCTTTGCTATTTACTTGCTTTTAAGGGTGAAAGAGTTTGGGAGAGAAATAACTAGCTGAAGAGATCCTGTAATTAATATAAACTGCAGGAAGCAAGTGTGACAGATGAGTTGAAAAGCCCTGTGTTCTGTTGCTTATCTCAAGTGACATATGGTCCTAGCAGTACAAGCACAGGCAGTGGATTGTGTGTGTTTTTTTAATTCTTTTGCTCTACTAGAAGGCAGGAGAATGTCTGAGTGTTCCACAGTGCAGCAATATAGGAGCTGAAATAACACTCCTTGAGAAGGGAGCGGGAAATTCAGGGGATTACAGAATAACATTTCTTTCTTCTAAAATTGACTATGTGACATCTTTTAATGTCAGGGTATGTGAATCACAGTTATGATTACTGAAGTAAAAGAGAAAAAAAATCTGCTAGAAACAAAATATTTCTGAAACAGATTTGGTTTTCCTCAGAACACACAGATGTTAAAGGATTTTCAACTTAGATTTTTAGTGTCAGCTGAAATAGAGTAAGACTGCAGTTTTATTCTCAAGCTTCACTGGAACAGTGAAGTGGTTCAGTTACACTGGCCAAAGAAAAGGTAAGGTTTGTATAAAAACAAATCCTTAGTTGTACTCTGGAGGTCAGAAACCTATGGTTAATTTATAATAACATTAATTGCACTTTTTCCTGTAAACACTACACATATGTGGTCTGGCATTCAAGAGGTGTAACAACAATTTATCCACAAGTTTTTCTAGTCCTGCCAAAATCTAATCACTTTCATACAAATCTGACAGGAGAAAATTATGTTGGTTGCTGTGGCTTCATAGTTTTCAAAGTCACCACTCTAAGTAGCTTGTATTTTAGTAGAACTGCTCAAACTACAAGCCATTTGGGACCCAATCTGATGTACTTTCTGTGAGGGTATTGCACAGTTTTCATTGCATCTTTTATTGCTCTTTTAATGAGTGTAAAATTTAGCCTTCTATTTGATTAGGACCATTTGTTTTTCTTTTAGCTGTCCACTTGTATTTAGGTCTTGCTTGTTGGATATTTGTTAAGCAGGCTGTCTTTAGAAGAAACATGGACTGAAAAAATTGTAGTGCCATAATTATCGTTATAACTGATAAGGGACCTTATTGATTAGATGCTGCCAGTCTTACACAGCCAAACTATGTTTAGCATTTTGGTCACTGCTTTGTCCAGAGGTGTTACCATTTCAGGTCACCCCTAGAAAGAAGTCTTCTCATGTGCTATTTTATTTTATACTAAAGCTGGAAAAGAATAATGTTACTAGGGAGGCACTAAAAAGAAAAAAAAAACAGAGCTTCTTTTAGCTGACCAGTCAACTGAATATTGACCAACTGTCTTCATGAGAAAGAAATTGATAGCAGTGAATAAGCTAGAGTCTAGTTTTCCAAGAAGCAAAATGATTTTCCCAAATCAATACAACTCATCAGACTTCAGAACAAAGGCTGCAGGGGATGTGACAGTGATGGAAGTGGCTGTGTGTTCTTTTGCTTATTAAGCACATGGGCTCATGGAGGAACAGGACTTCTTCGGTTATTTCAATGCTTATTCTTCCATATGCTCTGGGATAAACCTTCATATTAATAAAATATTATTAGGTGACATGCAGAGGTTGTCTCCTTGCTGGTCTGACTCCATGGTTTTAAGAGGTACTCTTCACTCTGTAATTGCTGCTTGTTTTCTGAATACAAATGGCAGTATGTCATGCAAGTCCAGGGAACATATGTTTTGCTTTATCTCATTAAAGGTATAACACAGCTTTTTCAAGCTAAGGTGGTGGTTGCTACTTTAGATGCATTGTACTGATGACTTCATAACAAAGAGGGAAGGAGAGGGCAAGCCGTTGAATAAAGTATGTGTCAAATTTAGGTTGACGTTACTCAGAACTTACTGGAAGTCACATGGATATGAACTGAATTTGTTGAAGAGGCTGCTGTAATTTATGTGGCTAGAGTAACACCAACCTGCTTTAGCCACCAGCAGGGCAACATGATCTAAAATAGCAGTTTTTAGCCTTTCAGCCCTTTTAACCTTTAAGCTTACTATGCTTTCATAAAGTACCAAATTAACACCACAGCTAAGTGTCTCAAAGGTTTATGACTGTACCAACAGTAATTCATTATGCATCTTTTCCTTAATGCTATCCAATCTTCTCAGCTTCATTGCTATACAGTATTTGTTCAGATAAAGTCCAGTGTCCAGGATGACTAATTGCAGATCTGTGCTCCAGATGGTTTGATTACAGGATGTGGTTAAAGTGACTTTTCAAACATCCAGCCCAGCAGTACAGCACTTTAGGGAAAAAAAAAAAAAAAAGGAAAAAGAAAGTCTTGCATTTCCAGACCACCTGACAGTCATTACATTCTCAGACTTGCTGATGTTGATGTCTGTTACATGTGCACCTGCTGTAGATGCAGTTAAGTTCTTGTGCCATGCTAGACAGTGTGTGATTAAAGTAGTAAATAAATTTTATGTCTGCAAGATCAGTATTCAATCTAGAAGACTTGACTTTATACATAGAATGTTTACTGTTAATTTTAGATTACTTCCTTGATGGAAGCAATCAGGAAAAAATAAGCCATTTGCATTGCAAGTCTAATATAAACATTGTTCTGTGGGTTTTTTATGCCTGAATGAATTGCAGGTGTATATGTGGATCAGGAATTTATGATAGTGTGGTGGATGTTGTGAGGCAAGTGAGTTACGCTGCTCTTACTAAACAAATAGCAATAAAAAAGCTTGAGATAATCCTAAGGTTATAGATTTTCATGCTTCTGCTTTTTGCACTTGAAATACTTCAGTTACTGTTAGAACAATGATGTCAAACAGATATTTGTGGGATTAAAAAATTCGTTGTGCCAGATGCAGAATAGAATGTGTTTAATCTTTGGTGGTGGTGTACTCGATGATGATGGATATAGTGTGGTTTGGCTATCCCAGGCATGTCTGTGTTATTTGTACTTAGCAAAGCTGGGACAAAAGGCAAATGGAATTTGTTTTGCAAACAAATTTGTGGATTCACTGATCATAAAGATATGAGGAACTGATTTTGCTGTAATGTTATGTCAAGTGATGATGTAATGCCTTCTCAATATTGAGAACTGCATCTCAACCTTGACATGCTATATGACAGGAATATTGCTGCTAGAATGTCATATTAAACTTTAAAAATGTAATCTTATAAAAATGACTACAAAGCACAGTATACTTTGGCAGGTCTTCCTTTGCCATCAGCAAAAGTTGTCTAAAATAATAGCATAGTATAGGTAGAACAGGCAGAACTGCTAACCAAATGGGAATTTTGAGCAAGTATTCACTTATGTTTAAACAGTAGTTTTTGGTAACTGAAAAACAAACAAATAATTCCTAGTTTTGGCAGATCTTCTGGATAATCTTCAGTAAATCAGTTACAGAAGTGTTCGGAAATACTTTGTGCTGATTTCACCAGAATTTTGAAGATACTTTTGGCAAGATTCTCTCCTAAGAATAGAAGGAACAGCTCCTTTTAAAAAATTAAGACACACCCATTCACTGTTTCAGATAACTGATCTTTGAGTTGTCTAGGAAAATAATCAGCTTGAACTAAACCAGATTTTTTTAGCGGTTGCTGAGATCTGAACACAAAAGCAGCCTATGCTGTAAACATTAAGTCAGGCTTTCCAGTCTAATTAATGTCTACTTACATTGGACTTTAAATGTGTTTGTTTTCTAAAGCCAGTATTTTCAAAAATTGTGGCCTGCATTTAGGATATTAACACGATAATTTGATTCCTAGCCACATGATCTCATTTTCAAAATTTTGAATACAAAGCATAAAAATCCTTGGCTTTTGTTCATTGCAGAAAATGAAGTTATGAAAGCAAAAACAAAAATGTATCTATTTTAGACTAGATCCCTTAGTCCTTTTTTCTTTAGATGAAAGAACATCTACAAGAGTGTATCTTACGAGATTGGAATAGATCCTTACAAGCTTGACATGGCTGCTAGAAGTGCCATATCAAAGTAGTTAACATGCACACTAGCCTAGCTTGGTGCTAAATATGCCTTGTAATAATGATGTTTTTACATTAAAAAAGCACACCTGCATTTGTTAGGCTAACTTTAAAAGAACATGGTTCTTCTTTTAAACAGCAAAGAAGTAATGTGGGTTTCTTTGTTTCCAAGTTGTTATGACATAATTAATAGTAAAAAGCCAATGACATTTTGGTGCTGCTCTTTGCTGTACAGTCACGGAAAAGAAGGAAGGGTAGGGAAAGGAAAGAGCAGATATATCACATCCACAGACCTCTTTAAAAGTGCTTCCTCCTTTCTGAAGGTGATTTGATTACAAACCACTTTTGTGACATGTGACCTTTCATTTCATAATAAAATCTAAGTAGAAACTGTCACAGACCGCTTATGTAAAATTGTTTTGTGCTCCTCTAGGCATGTGTTAGTTTTTCCTAACTGGAGTTGGCTTAGTTTTTGCCATGAGTCTATCTACCTGTGTCATGGTTATGAATGTGATGAGTGAAGAAAAAAGCTCATAATGGTACATCCAACCTGAATGAAAATACCAAAATTAAGTCTTTAACAGGCTACTGAGATTCCCCTTTATATTAAGGGAGGGATGTGCATTGACAGTGGTGGGTGCTAGGTAACGTTCTGTGTGACCTTCACCTTACATTAAGGGTTGTGTATGATCCTGTCTTGGTTAATAATGGATTTTGGCAGAAAAGGTACTGACTAGTGTAGGGGAATTGAATTGTAAAGCTTCTAAGTAACATGACCCCATTTTCTATATTAGATTGCATTTGGCAATCCCTGAGCATTAACTGTTCACCAGTTACAGTGCCTACTCCTTAATAACAAAGAGTAGCATTTTTGAAATTTTCGAAAGATGATTTCTTATTCTTGGCTGCTTTAATTTAGCATATTTGACCCTGAGGGCTGCAGAGGATATTGCTAATTTCAGAAATACTATAACTGAATAGTTGTGTAGTTTCACGTGGAATAATGAATGAGTTAAATCAATAAATTTACACTCCCATTTTCAGGTGAGTTTCTCTCTATTAAATCCAAGTCTTGTTAATTGTGCTCTGGTAATTGGTAAAACTCAGAGTTGACAACCTTACTCGGTAGAAGAAATATTTGTATGTTATCTACATATATTCACAATTGTTTGACCCTGCCTCACAAAAACTGGACTAGACATTTTGTCCGGGTTTCCTGAATTAGAATCTTAGCCCAAATACCCTTATACCCTTATATAACACTGCATTATAAACATCTGATTTCTTCTTCCATTCTTCAGTAGTGGTTATTTTAAGTAGTTACAGCCTCTTGGGATTTTCTTTTTTTTTTTTAAGTGAAAATACATTTCTGTATTCAGATAGTATGAAACCTGTGGGATTTTCAGACTGTCCTCACATTTTCACTCTTGTTCAGACAGTGCTAAGGAGATGATTGTTAAAAGGTTGTTCCAGACTAATGTATAGTCTAATGTAGTGGAAATTTCTCACTACAGGGACTACATATGAACTGATGCAGCCGCAGTGAGGTTTGATCCTGCATGATACATAACTTACCTCATGAGATAGAGCAGTATATGCAGAGCACACACACAGTCAAATCAGAGAACAGCCAGTGCATCTGTGAATTCCTGCGCTGTATACTCAGATGCATTACTTAGAGGTGAACTGAAGACCGCTGTGGTACAGTTTGTGTACTGCTTCTGAGAAAGTGCCAGCAGAGGTTCTTGTCTTGCACTTGAGTTCTGTGTTAGGACAAGAATTTTGGATCAGAGAAACCTGAATAGTACACCCTGACCGGGTACAGCAAGAGTCATCTCTTCTCTTCAGTTAATGCCTCTACCATATAGACTACTTAACCTGTCTCACACCCATTTTCATTTTCCAGTGCTTTAGTCTAATAAGCCTGCCAGTTGCATGTTGCCTTAGGGGTCAGTCCTACTTCTCATGTTACTTCTAGTCTTTTGACCCATTTCCGTGATAATTTTAGAAGATTAAGTGATCTACCTTCACTGCCTGTTCTATAGAATCTTACCTGTGGTTGAGTAATGTGCTGTTCATTAGGGAAGGGAAATGTATTGCTTACCATAGTTGCTGTAACACATCATGGGGATTAATCTTCCCTCCTATTTACATATTGGGACCTGCACTAAGACTAACAGAATTAGTGAATGCTAAATGTAACTGACTATAAGGGAGGAACTTACTTATGTTTGCTTTTGAAGTATTGACTTTCTTACACTTGAAGGTCATTTGAATGTCTTCTAAGAATTACTGAAATGTTTATTGATTTCAGGGTTTTATGATTATGCGTGTTCCATGCCTTCTTTTTTGCCTTCTTATCTAATAACGGGTAACAAACGATGTATTTTCTAATAGATAACAGCTGCTGGAGCATGTCCAAAGAAGGGTAATGAAGCTGGTGAGGGGTCTGGAGAACAAGTCCTACGAGGAGCGGCTGAGGGAGCTGGGGTTGTTTAGCCTGGAGAAGAGGAGGCTCAGGGGAGACCTCACCGCTCTCTACGGGTACCTTAAAGGAGGCTGTAGCGAGGTGGGGATTGGTCTCTTCTCCCACGCGCCAGGTGGTAGGATGAGGGGAAATGGGCTAAAGTTGCACCAGGAGAGGTTTAGGTTGGATATTAGGAAAAACTTCTTTACTGAAAGGGTTGTGAGGCATTGGAACAGGCTGCCCAGGGAACTGGTTGAGTCACCATCTCTGGAGGTCTTCAAAAGACGTTTAGATATAGAGCTTAGCAATATGGTTGGACTAGGTGATCTTGGAGGTCTCTTCCAACCTAAAGGATTCTGTGAGGATTCTGTGATTCTATGGTTTAGTGGAGGACTTGTTAGTGATAGGTCATAGGTTGGCCTAGGTGATTTTGGAGGTCTTTTCCAACCTACATGATTCTGTGATTCTGTGATTTATAAGTACAGCACACACGAAGAGATAGACGAGAATACAAATACTGAGGAAGATGGGGACTGGTTTAGAAATACACTTTTTTTTTTTTTTAAAGTAACTACTACATTTCAACAAAAGGATGAAGGTGAACTAGCTGGGGAAAATGAAAACTGCGCGTAATGCTCCCATCATATCTGTGGGAAGCCAGGAAGCCCTCCTTGCATTGCCCAGTTAGAACACTGGACACGAACACTGGTGAACGAAAGGACTGGAGGGACGACATGCTGTGCTGGTGCTGTGCTGGTGCTGTGCTGTGCTGTGCTGTGCTGTGTGGTGAGGCGGTGGGGAGCACCCGTGGCTTGGGATCACGGCTGGAAAGCTGCTGGGCGAGCGAGCAGGCCGGGACTACCAGCGGAACAGCCTGGTCGGCCTCTCGCCAGGCCGCGGGTGGCGGGTGGGAACGCAGCTCCTTGGGAGAAGCCAGGCGTCCACCAACAGGCACGTCCGTGCCGCTGCGGGCATTTCCTTTTGGAGGCTTCGCCCACACACGTCGGGGTGCGCCCAGCTTTCAAGGCACAACGTGGTGCCAGCTCCACGGAACAACGACGGGCCGGGGTGCTCCGCCTCGGCGCCCGGCAGCGCCAGCTCCCTCCTGCAGACCAGGCCGTGGGGCCAGGCCGTGGCCGCGGGCAGCTCCCGCCGGCGCTCGGCTCCCCGGGCAGCCACCCTGTCGTAACAGCAGCTGGGCACCTCGCGGGGAAAGATTTCCAAATCTGCTGCTGAGAATTTTCAAGGAAATCCCTTCTTCCTTTGTACCTCCGCTAACAACACTTCAAACGCTTCCCTGCTGTTAAAAGCCCCCCGAGGAAATAAGCTGCTAGCTGCGTGTTTACTTTACCTTGGTGCGGCAGAGAGGGTTGTTTTTGTGCAAAATGAGAAATCACACTGGTAAGACAAAGCAGGCAGGCAGGCTAGAAACGTTTGGCACAATGCCATTATTATATCCGTTATGGAAAAGCTAGAGCAAGAACAAGGGGAGCGCAAAGGAAAAACAAGTCACAAGGCTGGCAGCTGCGAGGTAGCGTCTTAATGCCTCTTACAAGTCGGAAACGCTTTGCACCGTGCCTTTTTTTGCTAGGTAAAACACGTGTGTGCTTCCTTGCAGTGTATGTTCTAATGAGAAGAAAGAGCTGTTGCCTCTGCTTATCGTGGTAGTCAGTGGATTGAAGGGGTCATTATGTCAGCTGGTCCATAAACAGGACGATAAATTATCTGTGTGAAGAACTGTTTGAGGGGAGTCTGAAAACACTTGAACGACATCCCCCTCCTCCCATTTGTCGTATTGTCATTTAGGATATCTTTACCATGCACAGTTTTAGAGGGATAATTTGAATAAACCAAAATTCAAAGTCAGCTTTAGGTGGCTGGGTGTGTTTGCATTTAAAAGAAGTCATAAATAGAGAAGCAATTAAATTACAGTATATTTTTTTAAAAGGAGTCCTCTTTCTGCGTATCTGTATTGCGATTCCTCTTAGCCTTACTGTATGGTTGCAATTTCGTGTGTAGTCCCTTGCTTTGCACAAGGGAGAAGGCTAGGCAAATAATAGACATTTCTATCTGCTGAACAAAACTTAAAATGCATCTGTGTGTGTGTGTGCATGTGTGTTTGGATATATGCAATTTCAAATAAATAGAAGCGTCATTATCATATTGTTCAAAGCAAAGCAGATTCTTCTCAGTCACCTACTGATTTAAACACTAACTGGTGCTCAGTTTATGCTGGCTGGCTGCCAAACGAAAGCAATTATGTGCAATAATAGCAAAATTAAGAGGTGAGTGTTGCTGTTTTACAACAGGACATGGCAAAAACCATTTCCTTCTGTCAGCTGTATCTTGATTGAACACACTGATAGGCACACTTATACACATACATGTATGTACACACATTTACACATACATTCTTGTTCTTTTTCGTTTGCTCTCTTTCCTGTGGGTTTTAACTTGAGGTCACTGAAACCAGAAAAGAGGAAGAGTATAGACCACAGTGTTTGAAAGCAAATGAGAATAAAGCTCTCGCTTTGTGGGGAAGGAAAAAAAAAATCAAAAAAAGAACAAAACGAAAAACCTCTCTCAGTTATTGTTCTAACTGTGATAATACTTTGTTTTTCTCCCACTGGCAGGTGTCCTGGTGGTAAATGTTACATGGAGGAACAAGACTTACGTGGGAACGCTGCTGGACTGCACAAAGCATGACTGGGCCCCTCCCAGGTAGGCAATCATTCCGAGTCTGTTTTTTCTCTGCTGTGTTTTCACCCCCCGGTCTCTGTCAAGAGACTATGGAGACATTAATAAAAAACAAATGGATATAATTGAAAACATGCAGCCATGAAATGAGTAATTCTCTCTTCCACACTGAAAAGTGGGGACATGCGGGTGGGCGTTTTTATTTCCTTTTGTTTTGTGTTTTTGAGCGAGAGGGGAAAATACATGGGATTCAGACAAAGGGGGATTAATTTAAAAATGTATTTCTATAGGTTTCAGAAAATTTTTCATTCTAATTATTCTTGTGTTTACCATTTTTGTCTTTTTTATCGCCTTCCCTTTGAGACTATAACATTCTCATTTGGAAGGACATCCTTCCTTCAACACAAATGAAGGTTCTGTTATGGGAAGCGGTGTTGTTTTGGTATCTATTCAGTTCACAGCCCCTGCTGATGACATCTGCTCTTGTTTATATATAGGTTTTGTGAATCTCCAACAAGTGACCTGGAAATGCGAGGAGGACGGGGCAGGGGGAAGCGGGCAAGGTCCGCTGCAGCTGCGACTGTACCTGGAAATGATACGAGTTTTACCGAGTCTAGAGGACTTCAGAATAAGAATCGAGGTGGTGCTAATGGAAAGGGAAGGAGGGGCAGCCTTAACTCAAGTGGGCGCAGGACACCCCCAAACTGCGCTGTGGATGAAGTCAAAGCCAGCCCCTCATCCATAAACAAGAGAAAAAGCAAGCCTCCAATGGAACTAGACTTGAACTCTAGTTCAGAGGACAATAAATGTGGAAAACGTGTTCGTACTAACTCTAGAAGCACTCCCACAACCCCACAGGGGAAACCAGAGACTACTTTTTTGGACCAAGGCTGCTCTTCTCCAGTGCTGATTGACTGTCCTCACCCCAACTGCAACAAAAAGTACAAGCACATTAATGGACTACGATACCACCAGGCTCATGCACATTTAGATCCAGAAAACAAACTGGAGTTTGAGCCTGACAGTGAAGACAAAATTTCAGACTGTGAAGAAGCTTTGAGTAATGTGGCACTTGAATGCAGTGAGCCAAGCACAAATTTGCCAGGCTTTGATCCGCTAAAAGCACCGACATCTCCTTCCTCCATCACTACCCCAGGGACCCCCAAGGGGAAAAGGGAACTGACCAGCAATGGCCCCAGTTCAGTTATCAGTTCCAAAACTGGCAAGAATTCTGGCAAAAAGAAGGGTCTGAACAGTGAATTGAACAGCCTTCCAGTAATTTCTAATATGGCAGCCACACTGGATAATTGCTCGGTAGCAGATGGCAATTTGCAAACTGAAATGCCAAAACTGGAGGCTGAAGGGCTAATAGACAAGAAGAGTTTGGGTGATAAAGGCAAGAAAGCTAATAATTGCAAAGTGGATAAAAACCTTTCCAAACTGAAAACAGCCAGGCCCATTGCCCCAGCGCCAGCACCGACTCCTCCCCAATTAATAGCTATACCTACTACAGCCTTTACAACCAGCACTACAGGGACAATACCAGGACTGCCCTCTCTAACAACCACTGTTGTTCAGGCTACACCAAAGAGCCCTCCGCTAAAACCTATTCAACCAAAGCCCACAATTATGGGAGAGCCAAGCACTGTAAACCCAGCTCTCACATCACTCAAAGACAAAAAGAAAAAGGAGAAGCGAAAGCTAAAGGACAAAGAAAGCAAAGAGAGTGGAAGCCCTAAGATGGATTCTAAGCTGGGAAAGCTAGAGGATTCGAAAGGGCCTGGGAAAGATTTATCTGGACATTTTTTGAAGGACCATCTCAACAAGAATGAAGTGTTAGCTAATGGACTTTCCGAGTCTCAAGAGAGCAGGATGGCAAGTATTAAGGCTGAAGCTGATAAAGTTTACACGTTCACAGACAATGCGCCCAGCCCTTCTATAGGGAGTGCCTCCAGGATGGAATGCAGCACTTTGGTGAATGGACAATCTTCGATGGCGCCACTGCATGTGTTGACACAAAATGGTGCAGATAGCGCTGCCGCTAAAACCAACAGCCCTGCTTACTCGGATATCTCTGATGCGGCTGATGACGGTGGCTCTGACAGCCGCTCAGAGGGCATGAGGTCAAAGGCCAGCTCTCCTTCGGATATTATTTCTAATAAGGACAGTGTTGTAAAAGGACATTCTTCAACCACAGCACAATCGGCTCAAGCGAAAGAGTCCCATTCTCCCTATTACCATGGCTACGATCCTTATTATTCTCCAAGTTACATGCACTCTGGACAAGTCAGCACCCCAGCAGCTGGGAACAGCAGTACCTCACAAGGACTGAAGATCAAAAAGGAGGCTGAGGAAGAGGCTGAAAAGAAAGAGAAGGCAGAACCGTCAGATGCCAAGAAAAGTGAAAGCAGTTCCTCTAATCTGCAGCCACAACATCAGTCAGTAATAACGCAAAGACACCCTGCACTTGCTCAGTCACTTTATTATGGACAGTATGCCTATGGGCTCTATATGGACCAAAAGTCCTTAATGGCCTCTAACCCTGCTTACAGACAGCAGTATGAAAAATACTATGAGGACCAGCGACTAGCAGAACAGAAAATGGCACAAACTGGGAGGGACTGTGAAAGGAAGAACGAACCCCCCTTGAAGGAAATTGGAAAGGATGATAACAAGCAGAAAAATATTCCATCAGCTACCATTTCAAAGGCCCCTTCAACTCCAGAGTCAAGCAAAAACAACACTAAAATAGGGTCTTCAGTCCCTAACAAAGCTGAGGAGACGAGCAAATCACAGATCCTTTCCAATCACCAGCAGCAGCTTCAGTCTGACAGTTTCAAAGCCAAACAAATGGAAAACCACCAGCTCATAAAGGAGGCTGTAGAGATGAAATCTGTTATGGACTCCATGAAGCAAACAGGAGTGGATCCAACTACAAGATTTAAACAGGTGAGATCACAGGAGATGGAACAAGAGTGTCTTGATTTATCCTTAAATCACATGAGATTTTGACACTGATTCTGCTAAGTTCTTCTACCT
The DNA here is from genome assembly GCA_013399115.1 of Anseranas semipalmata. Taxonomy (NCBI): domain Eukaryota; kingdom Metazoa; phylum Chordata; class Aves; order Anseriformes; family Anseranatidae; genus Anseranas; species Anseranas semipalmata. The sequence continues at coordinate 43,767 of VXAA01004094.1, read as the reverse complement.
TTGCAGTCAAACAAGCTTTGCCATCCTTTTTTCATGCTGGAGAGCAATGTAGTCTGTGAATAGACCAATAGACCCTTCAATTGAGCTGTTTGAAAAGAAAAAAAAAAAAGATCTAGCAAGGTGGTGACAGAACCCAGGCTTAAGACCTGAATAGACTATTTTAAATTACATGCATGAATAAAATAGAATTAGATTTCTCTTTTAGATGTAAATTCTAAGCCATTTGCTTAGTTCAGAAATGAGAAATTTCAAGCAACATAAGCAGCTTTCATTGTGAGAGGACTTAAAGTAGATTTGAAACATGGTTTGAAGTGTTTCCTTTTTTTGTTAAATGACAGTTGGCATTTACAAAAGATGGGTGAGCTGGTTCTTTGAAGAGTTGGCTTGAAGCTCAGCTCTTTATCTTAACCCAAGGTGACCTTTTTGAAACAGTTAAGTTCCCCTTCTCTCCTCAACCAACCTCAAGCCCCTACAGACCTACACAATGGATGAAATCATCTCTCCATTGAAGTCAGTGATAGTTTTGCCATTGACTTCAGTGGAACCAGAATTTCATCCAGTGGCTCATGCTGACCTTCCTAGATGTCAGATTTCCTTCATTCCAGGCAATGTTACTGACTCTGTGCTGTGAACTGGAGCCTCAATGCTTAACACTTTCATGTTCTGGTGTACAGTACATCCCAAACTTCACCCTAACAGTCTGTCTTTCAAGATACGGTGGGGTCAGGTGAATGGGAGTTAGGGAGCTCTAAAGGAAGTGGGATGGTACAGGCCTGAGTAGGAGAAGATTTCTGCTGATTCAAATGAGTTTTTGAACTAGACAGTCCAAGTGTCTAGTTTTGTGCTTGTTTCCATTGCATGTGGCATGAGTGTGTATCTATTGGAGATGGTGTTTGCAATTAGCTCTTACACATCTTGCATTTAAAAAAAAAAGTATTCCTGTTATTGTTCAGTACAGATTTGATGTGATCTGATAAAGAACTCATTTAATTCTGTAACCTGTTTATAAACTGCTCTGTGTAATGTATTAAGCAAAAATGTATTTATGATATCCTGTACATGTTCTCTAAACCTTGTGGTCTTGATCCTGCAAATACTTATCCATGTATAGTTCTACAAACTTAAAACAAGATTTTCAGACAAAGAATTCTGTTTAAATGTCTGACTTCCACTGATTCATGAATGTTTGTAATATCAGAGACAGCATAAGCATCTTTCCAGCTACATCAGTTTTTCAGGTTCATTGTTCCAGGTAATCTAAGTGCTCTGGCATATCATTAGGCAGCTTTAATTTTGTGGTTCACAGATATTTTTTGCTCTCTAGTGGGAAAATATCTCTGTGGGCTCTAATTAAAGAGTTTTATGAATAGTGTGGTCTCAGAACTTTGATACAATGCATATGTATTTCATGATTAAACTAGTTAAAGGCATGAAGAAGGATAGAAGATGAAGCAATTGAATTAAATTTTGATAATAGCCTCTTGCTTTTTCATGGGAATATTGGTTTGACTTTGAGCTCAAGGCACTCCGTAGCAAGCAAACCTCTCCTCTATGTAATATGGACATGTTATTAAAACAGCTATTAAAAGTACATTTGAAATATGGGGAATATCGATAATAATTTTATTTCAGTATGTAAGTTCAGAAAAAAAAATTTTTTTCTCCTCCATATTAGGATCCAGATTCACGAACATGGCATCATTATGTCTATCAGCCCAAATACCTTGATCAGCAAAAATCAGAAGAACTTGATCGTGAGAAAAAGTTAAAAGAAGACAGCCCTAGAAAAACACCTAACAAGGAAAGTTCCCTGCCTAACCTTCCTGTCTCATTAGCAAGCATTAAAGAGGAGCCTAAAGAGGTCAAGCGTTCTGATTCTCAATCAGTGGATGAGAGCAAGATAAAAAACGATGATCGAAAGACTCCTGTAAATTGGAAGGACTCTCGGGGTGCCAGAGTAGCAGTTTCCTCACCAATGAGTCAGCACCAGTCATATATCCAGTACTTGCATGCTTATCCTTATCCACAGATGTACGATCCCAACCATCCAGCCTATCGTGCAGTCTCTCCTGTCCTAATGCACAGCTATCCTGGTATGTATTCTGAAATTTGCCTTGTTACACGAGTTAAGATTTACACACTCAAAGTGCAGTAAAGCTTGTATTTTAATGTTTCTATTAGTAGCTAGAGTAAATTAGAAGCTTTGTGGGTGACATTTGTATTGCTTGTGCTTCCACTAGGGAAAGTTCTATAGATGAAACTGATTTAATACAAGATGTTCCTTTTATGAACTGTCACAATTTCCAGCCAGAGTTTCCTCAACCCTTGACAGTCTGCTGTTGCTGTTAGACTGACAGATAGTTTATTGCCTATAAAAATATTCTAAGCACTTACTGTCAGAACCATTATAGTTACTATTCCTTTCACTTAAAGAGGACCCATAAATGTCTGAAATGGCTATCAGCTCAACCCTCTTTATAGCCTCCATTCATCTGGGTAAAGTAGGTAAAAAAAAAAAAGAGCAAAGATACCATTTGGTAGTCACATGATTCATTTTTGATGTTACCCCCTGTGCAGGCATTCCCTCTTCCTACCTTGATACAACCAAAACGCAAAAACAGTAACTTGATGTGGTATTTATTCTTTACCTGCAGGGGCCTATCTCTCTCCAGGATTTCATTACCCAGTTTACGGGAAGATGTCAGGGAGAGAAGAGGCGGAGAAAGTCAATACCAGCCCGAGCATCAATGCGAAATCAACCACTGAGTCCAAAGCACTGGATTTGCTCCAGCAGCATGCCAACCAGTATCGCAGCAAGTCCCCTGTTGTAAGGCTTCATCTGTTCTTACTGAGGAGCAGTACATTGGGGAGGGGTAAAAAAATAATTTTAAGAAGCACACAGTATGACATCAAGCTTTGGATGCATGATGCTTCTTTTTAATATTGCTTAAAAGAGAAATTATTTAAAGTCACGATGTTTTTGTGACAAATTGGAAGTGGCACATAAAACAGGGTTCTATGCGCAGGGTCTTTCTAACTTAAATGAATGGACATACAGAAAACTAGATTCAGAGGTACCTCCTGATGCACAGTTTATTGCAGTTAACAGTCATTTCCTGTTTGGAAACAGATGATGAAATGAGAAGCTGGGCTGTTGGATCTGGTAATATCCCCTCCCTGTATTTGCCATGAAGCCATATCTTCCAAATAACAGATTACCAGCTCCCATTTCTGAAGATTTCCATGGTAGTACAAACACTGTTATGTTAATTTCAGACAAGTTGGTGCTGGTTTTAACTGTGAGCAAGTCACTGTCTGATTCTATTTTTAAAAGGGCTTTCTAGCTAATCAGGCAGGCTTGATCCCCTGAGAGCTTTAAAAGGGGCTGAGGATTCATTTACATCAACTCTCAGCAGCTTAAATAGGTTGTTCAGGCATTGGCAAGTCAGCCAAGCTTAAGGGTGCCCAAAACTAGAAGTCAGCATGGTGGCTTCATGCTGCAGTGTGTTGCCTCAAAATTTCTGCTTGTTGAAAGTCTTCCATTAGGCAGATACACCAGCTTTAGATTAGAATCAAGTGCAAATAATCCATTAGAGAAACTTCTTCATCAGAAAAAAAAAGCTTCATCATTTGAATGTCATTGCCATATAATATTGGCAAGTTTGCTTTGTTGAGATTTCCTCCCTTTAAAAAAAATCTCACATCAGTTTTCTTTCACCTTGTATTGCCAGCCCGTGGAAAAATCAGCAGCTGAGCGTGAACGGGAAGCAGAAAGGGAACGAGACCGTCATTCTCCTTTTAGCCAGCGACATCTCCATACACACCATCACACACATGTTGGAATGGGTTACCCACTTATACCTGGACAATATGACCCATTTCAAGGTGAGCAGAAGGTTTCCAGTGATAGGATTAGCTTGCCTTGTAAAGTTGTTACCTAGACATTGCAAGCCATACCTACACAAAGCATTTTGAATCCCCTTGTTAAATCAGAAATGCTTTATATTTAGGAAGAAGGCTTGGAAACACACAGCAAGGACTAACAGCAAATAAATAACTTTATTCCTGAGAAATACCAGGTTTTGTTAGCAAAACTGGGTTTTAGAACATTATTAAAGATGTACCACTTAGGCTGTCATTCGCATGAATGTTTTGATTCCTACTTCAAACTGACATTAACTGGCTGAAAAGCTGTGAAAAACAAACCAAACAAGCTCCTTTTTGTATAATTAGGGTTGTGTAAGCAATGGAAGAAATATAGCAAAGACAAAAGCTTACAGCAAGTTTGCAGAAAAAAACAAGTTAGGTGTATGTGTTGACCTGCTTGAGGGTAGGAAGGCTCTGCAGGAAGATCTGGATAGGCTGGACCGATGGGCCAAGGCCAACTGTATGAAGTTCAACAAGGCCAAGTGCCGGGTCCTGCACTTGGGGCACAACAAC
>VXAA01004094.1:14075-39053 GCA_013399115.1 Anseranas semipalmata | reverse complement strand
TTAGGTTGGATATTAGGAAAAACTTCTTTACTGAAAGGGTTGTGAGGCATTGGAACAGGCTGCCCAGGGAACTGGTTGAGTCACCATCCCTGGATGTATTCAAAAGATGTTTAGATGTAGAGCTTATTGATATGGTTTAGTGGAGGACTTGTTAGTGTTAGGTCATAGGTTGGACTAGGTGATCTTGGAGGTCTCTTGCAACCTAAATGATTCCGTGTGATTCCGTGTGTGTGATATTTTATGTACAAGCCATTGGAGTCACAAGGGTTTGAGCTTGTTATAATTTGAGTGTCTGAAAGAGAACTCTTTGTATTTTGGCAAATGCAGTGCACAAAGTTGCAGTCAGGGAAAACCAGCGCAGTAAGACACGATTCATTCTCCCTTGGTTTTATACCAGTCTTTGACTGTTTTTCACTAAGCCTGGATTCTAGCTGAATTAAAAGGAGGTTTCCTCCCATGCAGCAAAGTACATGCTATCACAATTGCTGGCTAAAATGACATTAATTCATTATGTTCACTTGGTGCCTCAGCAGCTATTTTTCCTGTGTAAAAGTCTTGAAATTTCTCAGTTTGATTCAGTGATTCCATATGCCTATGGGATGCATTATGCTTGTTCAGTAGGAAAACTGTAAAACTGGTAAGTTATTATGAAAGTATTGTATTCTGAGCAGCTGGCATGTCGTTTCTGTAATTCACTGTGACTTTTGATTCTTGTTGTTTCCTGGTACCTATTACTTCTACTGAGCTTCCTATTCAGGAATTCATACAAACCATTTAGCAGCATGCAGTGCAGTACTTGGAAAGGAATACAATCAGTAGGAATGCTGTATTTTCTTGTAAAATATCTATCAAGGACAATTCAGTATACTGTAAGAAGGCATGTTGATCATACTGGGCAGACTTCCTTAATACTGTTGCCTGAAACATTTGCCATTTGTGTAGTGTTAAAACCCCGCCATTTTCTGATGGTGTTTTTTTTTTTTTTTGTCTGCTTGCCTGAGAGATATTTCCTACCGTTTCTCACAAAAATCTATTAAAACCAGAAGTACATCAACATTCCTTCGTTTCTTCTTCCCCTCAGGATTGACCTCTGCTGCCCTTGTTGCCACTCAGCAGGTGGCTGCGCAGGCTTCTGCAACTGGTATGTTTCCTGCACAAAGAAGGTAAATAGCCAGTAGATCTTAAGTTACATATTTTAACATAGAGAGGAGAAAGCAAATCATAGATTTTATAACCTGATGGTCTGAAGTTCCTTGTGTGACAGTTTTTAAGGAGGAGGAAGAACTTGGCTGGGACTTTGGGATAATCATAGTTTTATTCTCTTTAAGGTGACATTTTGTCCTGTTGCGTCTTTTTAATTGTAACACAGAACATGAACAGGCAGCAAGCAGTCTGCCTTCTGAGATTTTCCGTAGACTGTGTTATAAGTATTGGTATTATTAAGATAAAGTATGTGCTTATGAAATTATAAGTTAAGATCTGTTTTTTTTTTTTTTTTTAAAGGGCTTTAAACTTCATGTTCAGTTAGGTACATTGTATTACCAGGAAAACTTATGAGTTTACCTAATCTGCAAGTCTGCCTGGTTTGCTGATTTTACTTTCAGAGAGGTTTGCTTGGGAGTCCATTAGAGGTTACATCATTTTAAAGTTACATACCAATACCATGCACTTGCTTCTCAGGTATTTACTAGGTTTTCAGTACAATTTACTCTCCAACTGTCATCCTTATTCTTCAAGAGAAAAGAAACTCTTCTGTATAATAATGATCCCATTTCAACTGGAAAAACCAAAGCACCCTTAACGGTAGGGTCTCTCTCATCGCTGCCATGTTGAGTCTCAGAGTTTGATGTAGTACTATAGTGTGTATGTAGTACCATAAAGTTCTGTGGTTATGGATGTCTTTCTGAAAGCTGACTCTGAAAACAAGTGGCTATGTAAGGCTCTCAACTGGAATTACTTGAATGAGAAGGGTTTCTAGCTCTGAGAGACCTCATGCACGCTAGGGGTTCAGAACCCAGAAGACTGATCTTGGCACGTGTTAATTACGAGTATGTTGTTCCTGGCAGGGGAGGGAAGAGGACATGGCTTGGATGTCTTTCCTGCTTGGGTTTGAGAGCACTGTGCAAATTTCATTTCACAGTGTATCCGAGGTGCAGAAAACATTAGGAAAAAGGGACACTGCATACTAAAACATTCTTCTTTCTCTTTTCAGAGAATGATGAGTTTGGAGATGTACATTGTCATGTGACTGGATCACATGAGGAAGCGCTTTATTACAGACATCAGTTCCATGGTGTTAATTTGAAATGCCTTAATGGCAGGCAAAAACCAGTCATTTCATTTTTGTAAATTGCAGATTTTATCACAGAGTAACAAATGTTGCTGTAATTAGACTTCTGTTTTTATATATATATATGCGTATATATATATACATATATATATAAAAATATATATATATTCTTTACTTTTTTTGTATCAATAACCAGGCTCGCACACAGGGTCTGCTGCTAAGTTGCAAACCACATAGTAAAAGGAGAAATGTATTTGTCATGTTTAGAAAGTGTTAACCGCAAAAGGTTGTTTGTTTCTTTTCTCCTCTTCTTTTTTCTTTTTTTTCTTTCAAATTGTAAATAAATAATGTTATGTATCAGTGTGCCTGAACCTTGCGTACCCTTCTGATATTTCCCACAAGCTCTCAGAGAGGCTAACTGTGATGACACTTTGGTACAATGTAGATGTCTATTTGGTGGCTCCTATTAAGATGCATCAGTGTAAAATGTTACTGTATTCACTGTTTCATTGTAATTGTGTATTGTGAAAAATATACCTTTGGAAGGCATGGGGATCTTAGTACCACAAAAACTGTGTTGTACATAATGTAAAATTTTTAAATGGAAAATAATGAGCATCTGTGAATAATGAAATGTCTTTTTTGATAATCTTGAATGGCAGATAACCAATAGCCTGCATAACAGAAGACATCTGTGATTGTTCTATTACTTGAATAGTCCTGCAGTCTTTTTTTTAATGTTTACAATTATCCAGTTTTAGAAGAGAGACTTTAATGCCATTGCCTGGTTACTTGTTTTATGCTGTAATCTAGTTTATTTTATGTAAAATGTATATTGAATGCTTTCATTTTTATACCTGCCTTAAATAATTTGGCAATCAGAATAAAGAAAAAAAGTTGTTTTTGTACTTTCTTGGTGTCTATGGGCCACTTTGAAAGATGTGTCATAGGTGTAGGTAGCAGAGCTGAAGCTGCCACTCAGCTGCTGGTCTGTGCCTCAGAAGTGCTCCCTGGGGCTCAGTTACCAGTGTGCCCTTGCAGCGATCCGCTGCCTTCCCTGCTGGGCCCGCAGTGCTGTCCTCTCCCAGGGACTGTGCGGGACCCAAGCCAGGTGACAGCAGCGGACCTCTTTCTGGTGACCCCAGTAGGCTTGGAAAAGGCCCATAGTAGCCTCGGGTGGTATTAGTGGTACTCGAAAAGGCATTAGAGGTTTGCCTTGTTTAGCACAGCTCGATGTACTATAAATTACAGGCATTTTTTTATATCTGTATTGCCCCCCAAAAATGAATAGATGCGCAAAAACGGAGGACATGTAGAGTAAAAGAAAAAGGCTATTGCTGTGCTTAACCGATGGTACTTGTATTACCACAAATTAAATGTTTTTTGTGACTATACCACCTGTTTTGTTACATTGCACTAAACACAGTACACAGTAATACGAAAACACTAATTATGACTTGAAAAAAGTCAGATTTACTGGTCAGGTTTTTGAGGCTTTAACTTCTATCCTTTCCTGCGTATCCCAGTTATATTAGTTGTCAAAACTGTTTTTTAAAGTTTTACTGTTGTTTTGTTTTTTTGGCAGGGTGAATTACTAGAAGTTAGAGCTTGTTTATGAAGTCGGTTCCATTTCTCCTGCCTTGTGAATACTTAATGCAGAAGGATGAATTAAAGATTCCCAGCAGACAAGCACACTTGGACTTTTTATATTACTATGATGAATCTGCCATTCATATTGGTATAATTGTTTTATTTTTATAGGCATAAAATCAGTTCCCTTAGTGACTAGTAATAAGGTTTATTGATTTTTACTACACATTATTCATCTGTGGCTTACTCTTATCATCTTGTTCTGAACACGTTCAGAAGTCTCACAGTGGTGACATACTACAAATTAGCTTAATCAAAAATGTGAAGGAAGGGGTGTTTTCTTGTGGATGGGGATACTATAAATGCAGAACTCCTGAAAAATAAGTGCCTTATTACTTCTATTTTAAAAGCTTAGATGTTTTTTGTACTGAAATGTACCATTGATTTCTTTTCAGTCTAGGCCATTAATGCTTCTGCAGCAAAACAGATCTTATAAATTCACACTATTGGTGATTTTGATTTAGTGTGGTTTAACATAGTGTTGTAAGTAACTGGAATGAATTACTCTGATTGATACAGGGTAGGCAGCAGTTAAAATTATAATTGTTATAGCTTTATTATATCCTTGAAATCTGTAAGAGAGGCTAACAGGCATTGCCATTTATTGTCTTCCTCCACTTAAGGTTATTCTTTTCCCTCTATCTTTATACCTTTCCTTTTAATTTAGCACTTGCCATGCCAACTTCCTTAAAGGCTGTGCAACTGCATCAATACTCCCCAAAGCCAAAAGGTATCCATTTACATGTCCAAGGCTGACATGCAGCTGCTATAATCATTTCATCCCTGTGTATCCAAAGGATGAGCAAACTGAAGCAGCAGTATGAGAAAGACAATTTACAAACCTGGGAACTAAGGGCCACAGAAGCTGGTCACTGGAGAGGGGCAGCTGAAGCAGCATGGTACAGATGTACCTGAACTCTTGTTTTCCACAGGCCAGTCTTGTACTCCTTGTGACCTCCAGCTGAGACCCTTACCACCCTGCTCATCTAGCAGCTGCAGTCAGTGACCCTAATCTATCTTTCATCCAGGTGTTGCCAGGTGTCTTGCAGAGGTGAACCAGGGCTTTACTATTATACTGACTTCTCTGAGTTTCTATCCTGTCCGTGGCATGCAGCTGGAGGAATGAAAGGTCTGTCACTGGGAGCCCATCGCACCAACCCAAAAACCCCAGCCAGGGTGCTATTGCCTGTGGTGCTTGCACTGGGATAAAAACAAAAAACAAATGTGAATGGAGAGGGGGTAGGATTTTTTTTTTTGATCAGTCTTGGAGCTCTAGAGGCTGAAATAGGACAGGGGTCTAACTGACTGAGTTAGGTGGCTAACAGGGCTAGACTGGAGCTGTTGAAAATGAGGCTCAGGAGAAACATTTTTCCAGTTTCGTATTTTTAGATTCCCTGGTGGCCTTAGTGAACGCAGAGCCGATTCCGTGCCATGTCATCCCCCCCTTGCTTCTGAAGGTTGTGTTGGTTGGACATAACCACTGGGTCATTAAGTCTCTGACAAGTGCTGGCAGTGCATGTGCCTTCAGAGAATGTGAGATGAGAGAATCCATGAATTCATCCTAAAATACACCAGGTATCATTGATAGCACAAAAACTGGCGTAAACAAAGAACACCACAGTGCCCTTCTGCAGCTCTCCATCCTGGCTGTTGTCAGGGAATGAGTGAAAGAGTCGTGCAAGGAATCTAGTGCTTATTTCCTTCTGGCATCACAGTCTTGCCACTCTCTTATCACAACTGACAGATGTACTGTCCTCATCCTTCTGCCTCAGAATCTCACTCGAATACTTGCTTGCCATACTCTCTTGCTCTTCTTTCTCTTCACATCTCTTTCCTTTTCTTCCCTCTACCTTACTTGCCCACTTAATAAGCCCTCTAGCTTATTTCCATTTGATAACATCAAAACTCACTCTTTCTATTTGTACAGCTAAAATCCTTCTGCATACATTTGTGATCTCAGCCCATGATTAGTTCTCTATCTCTTTCCTTTTATCACACTCCCTTCTTTGACCTGTGTTTTTTTTTCTGTATCTTATGTTGTGTTAATGTATCCTGTCTCTCTTCAGCCTAAAGTGTTTGGGACAGAGAACATGTCTCACTTCAAATTCACACAGCATAGGTCATATTTGTAGCTCCTTCTGAATAATAGCAATGGGTGCTTTTAACATCACATAGATGATAACGCAAGATGTCATGAGTAGCTAGAGCAGACTATTATTAACAAGGAGCTTAAGATAACTGACAAAAGACTTACAGTTTTATAAGCTGTGTTGAAACCATCTAATGCCTCAAAAATTGGGAATGATATCAAGTCCATATAGGAAGTCTGAATCTGTATATCCTTGAATCAGAGAGAACTGGAGTTATATAGTCATTACTTGATGAACCAGCTTTGCTCTGCTTTAGAAAGAGAGGTATTTTCTTCATTTGTTCAGTTTTACCTTTACCTAGCTTTCTGTATTAAAAACTCTATAGCATTACCATGAACTACAGTTTTCCTTGATGTAGGTTTTTACTTAGGTCAATATTTCCTAAGTTCATGTAGCTTTAGCCTTTTATTTTCTTTAAGTTTTTGTTGTTGTTGTTGTTTTTGTTTTTTGAGCAAGTCTTGCTTGTTACTTTCACTGAGAAATGCACGAGGATTTCATTCAAGTGAAGACACATTTGACTCTTGGTAGCAGAATAAGCTATCCACTTCAGTTTAACATGGAAAAAGCCTAGGTCTTGATTTGTACTGTTTTCATTATGCTCTTCATCCCTTTCTTTAGAGCATGAGATTTTAAAAAAATCTTCTGTTTTTCACAGAAAGTGGAAAACAAAAAAAGTCTAATAACTTGTAAGTGCTATTCAGCTCATTTTCAGGATGTCTTTACTGACCCATTGAACATTTGCTTTACCAGAGAGCATGGAAAATCCTTTCTGGCATATCCACTATTTACTAGTTGAGTCTGTTTCATTTTGAGGAATGGGAAAGCTTTTCAAAGACACTATTTTTTCACTTTCTTAACCATTTCTGTAGGGAATTTTGATGAATACAAGACACCATTCAAATCCTTATGGTGGCTGTTAATAATTTTAAGCAGCACATGCTAAATAGTGCTCTCAACCTCAGTGGCAACTCTGAAACTTCTTGTCTAGACTGATAAATTAGCAAACTTACAGATTGTGCAAAGGTAATTATTACTTGCCACTTGACAATATTTATCATGCAGAAAACTTGTTATTCTCCACCATAATATAGAAAAGTGCTCTGGGGACTTTGAAAGTAGATGTTATTATAGACAAATGAACTGCCATAGACCAAGCTAGTACCTGTAGTTCTGTTTCAGTAGCTTTGTAGTAGTTTTCAGCAGCATTGTGAAGTGATATGGAATGGTATAATGGTGTACGTTAGTTACATGATTTCTGTCATTTGAGTTTGCTGATGGTAGAACAGTGCTTATTTATAGCTTTCAGCATAATGCTTCAGGATTTCTTCATGAAACTGAATGTTACGGCAGTGCATGATGAAAAGAAGAACTAAGTCAGGAAGCAAAGATTCTCTGAAAGCTCATTTAAACCCTGAACACAAGAGTAATTTTAAGGTATACATCTTGACAGGTAGAGTAAATGGTTGCATTCCCTGGCTGGGGAGGGTGGGATGGGACCAAGCTGGCCCCAGGGGAGCCCTTGCTGCTGTCTGTGCCCTAGCAGTGGTGAACAAGGACGTGCAGTTTCTGCTGCTGTGGGACTTGTTTTGGGGCTGTTTCTAATAGAAGGGTATACAGGAAATGCGCTTCAATCAGACCCTTGTTAATATTTTCTTAATTAGCCAAGTGAAAGTTGAAAGAGGAATTTTGTCTCTGTATGTTTCAAGTCAAACTTTTACAGAACAGTGGAAATAAGATGTGGGATAAAAAGACCCAGAGTTTTCTGATTGAAGAACCTCTTACGTAGTTAACAGGCTGCCATGAAACAAATGTTCCTTTTTTTCTTTACATTTTTTCTCATTTTCTCGGTTATATAAACTTGTGTCCTCATGACACTAGAAATAACTTGAGGTGAGAGGGGAAAATTTTCCTCTCCCCACCCAACATGGATGACTGAAAGGGACAAGCTTTGCAATTAGCTTTAACAGGAGCTGGCCATTATTATGTGTGCTCAAACAGGGTAGCTTCAGTGTACAGAACCAGTTTTCTCCTTGATAAGTCTCTGTTCAGTTCTGCTGGCCACTTCAAAAACCTGACTACCTTCTTCCTTTGGGTCTCTGTGTTCCCCAGGAGATAGTGGGAGAAAGCAGATCAAGGGCTAGATGGACTGCAGGGAGGGCTGACGGTTCTGCTTTTCCATTGCTTATGCATGCCAGAGCAAGGCTTTTGTAATGGCCTTTTGTTCGCACCATTCCCCACCTCCTCACCACATCAGTTTAAGTGTTCGCAGTGATGAGCTTGATCAAGCTACTGATTCTTAAGCAGAGCTCCAGACAGAAAAGGTCATTAAAATGTCAATGACACAATATGTCTCCCCATGCCATGCTTTGAAACATAACAATTTAATACCAGGCTTTGCCTCAAGTATCTGCTGAGCCCTTTCATGATCTTCCTACTTTCAAATAATCTGGCTTCCTTTAATAGAGAATGTGCCAAATGTAGCCTCTGTAACTGTCTTGTGACTTCATTGAAGTCAGATGGCCACTTTCCATTTTATCTACTGTGGTGTTTTAACACCGATGGGCAGTTCAGCACCACCACACCACTCTCACTCCCCCTCCTCAGAAGGGCCAGGGGAGAAAATTTGATGAACAAAGGCTCGTGGGTTGAGATACGGACAGGGAGATCACTCCCCAGTTACCAGGTACCACCATGGGCAAAACAGACTCAGCGTAAGGAAGATTAATGTAATTTATTGCCAGCTAATAACATACTAGTGCAATGAGAACTAAAATGAAAGTGGCCATCCCCCCATCCACACTCTTCTACCTCTTCCCCCTGAGCAGCACAGGGGAATGGGGAATGGGGGCTACGGTCAGTCCATGACTCTTTGTCTCTGCCGCTCCTTCCTCCCCATGGTCTCCCACTGCTCCACGTGGGGTCCCTCCCACGGGATGCCGTCCTTCCCGAGCTGGGCCTGCGGGGGCTGCCCACAGGCTGCAGCTCTTCCAGAACTGCTCCCAGATGGGTCCGTACCACGGGGCCCATCCCTCAGGACCAAACTGCTCCAACATGGCTCCCCCACGGGCGGCAGCTCCCGCCAGGCCTCCTGCTCCTGCGGGGGCTCCTCTCCACGGGCTGCAGCTCCGGCCCGGGGCCTGCTCCTGCGGGGGCTCCCATGGGCCGCAGCCTCCTTCAGGCCACATCCACCTGCTCCATGGGGGCTCCTCCATGGCTGCAGCGTGGAGATCTGCTCCGTGGGGTCCCCATGGGCTGCAGGGGGACGGCCTGCTCCACCATGGGCCTCTCCACGGGCCGCAGGGGAACTTGTGCTGCGGCNGGTCCCTTTTGGAGCAGCTGGAGCTGGCTCTTGTCTGACATGGGGCAGCTGCCAGGCTCTGCTCACAGAGGCCACCCCTGAAGCCCCCTGCTACCAAACCCCTGCCACGTCAACCCAATACAGTCAATCAATAGGACTTGAAGGTGTGGTTAAAGGCTAAGTACTTGCCAACCCTTCAAACTGGAGATACTATGAATTTGGGCCCCTTTAACCTCAGCTACAGTCTTCATACCCTAGCTTGGAACCTACCTCCTTACTCCCTAGGCTGGAATTTGTTCCTCTAAGAGTGCAGTCCACTGTCTTTTATGCTAGAGCACCTCTCATTAGTTTTAGGTGGGTTCTGCTGCAGCAACTCAGATAAGAATTTAGGATCTTGAGACAGAACAATAATTGCTTCTTCCTCGGTATAGGTCTTTATTTCTTCCTTGAGTACATACACACGCAAGTCTCTCTCAGATGTTTATGTACTCACTGTCTCCTTTGTTAAAGGGTCATGTATAAATGCTGAATGCATAATTTGGTATTAATTTTCTTAGAGTTTTCTTTTGTAGCCCACTGGCAATAAAGTATTTCTCTAGGTTACTAATAACTGCTCAGCTTTGGGCTTTTATCTCTGCACCTGGTGTTAGATCACAAGCTTTTAAAACCTGCCTCACTTGTAAAAGGGTTAATTTTCCTGAGTGATGGATACATCAAAATTCTGTATTATTAAAGGAGAGCAGTGTGTCTATGTCAGTGTATGGGGCTGATAGATCATTCAACATATATACAGAAAGGGGAGGGAATGACTAAAACTGGCCCTGATGGGTTGGCAGGACAGGACACTGACTTAAAGTGACCCAACTAAAAACTGCTGAGTCTTCCTTAAAGACTCCCGTGCTAAATTCTGTACTGAAACACAGGGATTTGAAGAGTCACAGGTCCAGCAGGGTCAGCTGAACAGGACAAGGAACAGTGGCATTGTACAAGTCATTGAGCAAGCGCAGGTGAGAGTGTAGAGAGCAAATGCTGATACCAGGGACTGCAATGTCTCCTAGTAAAGCATTAGCACTGGACAGACAGATCTTCTTTATGCAGCTAATGTGGAGCAAGCACCCTCAGAGTCGATCTGACTTGTGAAGTGCTCAGGCACCTGCTGCAGGCTCACATACTGCTGGCTCTTGAGCTGCCATTTCAGTACACTTTGATTTCTTCAGTGGCACAGGTCTGCAGCATCAAGAGACATGGTATTTGTTATCCCAAGAGTGGTGAGAGTTAGTAAGTCCAAACAACTTACAGAAGATAAGACAGGGTACAGCATAAGGTAGCCTCAAAGCTCAAGCATGGCCATGACAACTTTGTCTTTAGAAGGCACTAAAATGGTCATGTTACCAACATACAACTCCCCTGTCTCAGAGGAACGGGATTTCACTTATTTTCCAACTGCTTTACAGCAAGAACGAATCTTTTTTGTCAGCCATATGAAGACAGGAGTTCATCTTTGTAGAGAAAGAGAACTATTGCAGAGTGGAACATTATTAGCCAGGAGACCATATCCTTCAAACCAAAGTGTGTTTCTCCATTTACACTTCCTGTCATGGCAGTAAGTTGAAAACTTTGCTCCTGTTCTCTGTGTTTTCTTGTTATCGTTAAGTAGATCAATTCTTATATTCTTTGGGGACCCATGAAATGGCAGTATTAGATTACTAGCCACCAGTACAAAGGACCTATATCTTTCCTCATTATTTGGCTGTTACACATTTAAGAATCCATCTTGAGTATTTCTCTGTAAGAAGGGTGTTTCCATAATGGGACATGACAGTTTTGTTCTTACTAGATGCTTTTGTTTTGGCTGCTATGTTTTTGGGCAATTAGCACTTCAGCATGCAGCGTAGATGAGGCCTCAGCTGAATCTTCAGGATATAGTTTTTCATACATTTGCAAGTTCAAAATTAGTACTAGACTTTCATATTATTTATCATAATGTTTGACAGAGTCAGGCTCCTTTTAGTGGTACCCAGTAGCAAGACGAGGGGCAAAGAGCACAAACTGAAACACAGGAGGAAACACTCCTTTACTGTGTGGGTGACTGAACACAGGTTGCCCAGAGAGGCTGTGGAGTCTCCCTCCTTGGAGATATTCCAAAGCTGCCTGGCCATAGTCTTGGGCAACCTGTTCTGGGTGGTCCTGCCTGAGCAGGGGGCTTGGATCAGATGGACCCAGAGGTCCCTGCCAACCTCAACACTTATTGTGATTCTGTGGTTAAGTGCCACATATATTTTGTAACGTTTTGTTTTGAGATCTTATTTATTTGAAAGGGAGAAAAAAAGTTTCAAGGTGTTCAACTTCTGCATTTTCCCCCCTGTTTATTTAAAAGGACAAAATGCATTCACAGATCATTCAGATTTTTGACAGCATCTGGTAACAGGTCCAAAAGAAAAGAAATTTCAGAACAGGTCATTGGTTTCATAGAAATATTTATCAATAATGCAATTACCCCTCTAACTTGTACTAAAGCTCATTTGACTAGTGTACAATGATCAGTAGGATGAGAATTGAAAATCTCTATATGTGACATCTGTAAAGCAAACACATGACACTGGTTTCAGGAGAAGGTTTATCAGGACAGCTGAGGGCAGTGAGGGACTACTTCACCATCGCCCTTTCGCACACCCACACCCCTTGTTAGACTATGTGTTTGCCCCTGGCTCAGTTGTTGAGTTTACTCTCCATTAGTCCCTAAGATAGCATCAAGGTCAGATGCTATACTTGAATCAACAGCTGAATTACCCCTATCTTCTAACACCATCAAAAGTAAATTGCTAGCTAATCACTGAGTAAAAGAGACTTGAAGAAGAAGAGTAGTTCTGTGAGGAATGCAGCTAGTAAAGACCAGATTTCAATGGTATTCTTGCCTATTTGGACTCTCAGATGTTCAATAAAGTGTGAACTTCTTAATTTTTTTTCCTAATTGAGGCCACCAACGGGCTGCCTCTCCTTTGCCTGCATGCCAGTACTTGTGAAATTACAGAATGTCTTCAGAGCATCCATCTGTAGCTTAACTACAACAGGATCAATTGGTTTGTGCAAGGGAAAGGCTATACACACGGTGTGATCACAGGAACTGTAAATGAGAGTTGTGTGAAGCTCTCCTCTTCGTGGCCTGGTTGTGCGTGTATCCTGAGCAGTCAAAACCTGATCTTAAAGGTGGCAGTGACCACAGCCACATCTTTTCCCCTCACAGCGATGGGGTGTGTCTGGGGCCTCACGTGGTCCCTGTCTGTGAAACTGCAGCATGCTCTGCACCACAGGTAGGATGCAGAACATCTCCAGGGATCACATCTGCTGTAAAGAGAAGTAGCTGATTTAAAGGGTAAAGCCATGAATGGCAGTGGGAAACTGAAGTAAGCATAGGTCATGGCTCTTGACTCCTAGATCCATCAATAATCACAAGAATGTATAACTTTGAATTAATCCATTGTAGATTTATTTATATATTTAGCTGCATGTTTTACATGTCCTATTACATACACAAAAGCAACAGAGGAGTATGGATTTAAGAAAAGCTGTGGCCACAGTCTTTTTTAATACTTTTGGGTGCCAACAAACAACAATGAGTTTTTCTACTTTTAATAATAAGCTAGTTAAGATACAAAAATGAGCAAAGAGTTATTTTTGAAAGCTCTGGGTAGTAACAACATAATGGTTTCATTATCTACAGTTCAGTCACAACAAGGACAAAAAAAAATCCCTCTTCTGTATGCTGAAGAGCTTTTCAGTTCTGGAAAAAAAAAAATCAATACCATATTCACACTAATGTTTGCTTGCATAAAATATTGACTGTGGTCACACTGGCAGTTTTACATAAAGACTTAAAAGCAATCTTGATTGTCTGAAAGGTTCTAATTGTTTTTCCCCTTTCCTGAAAGAGTAATGAAAGGACAACTAAAAAGCAGAACTATATAGTTATTTTATAACTGGCACTAACAAATTTCACCAATTACAGAGTCCATTCTGTAAGCAATGAATGTGTGGCTCCCAATTAATCTAGTGTACCTCCAGGCAAGGTCTAAATCAGCTGGATACAGCTAAAGCAATTTGCACACAGCTAAAAGCAAATTGGAAAATAAGTGTTCCACGCTATTGCCTATCTTTCCAAGCCAAATACACAATCAGTATTCTGGCAGCACCACTCTGTCATGTTATTTGCAGCTATCAATTTTAATTATAACAATTATTGATTAGTTGGGAAAGTGAATAATCTAATGTTCAAATGAGGTTGGCACGGCTTCCGGGGATCTTTTTTCCCTTTCATGTACACGTCCATTTAGAGTTAGGAAATATCAAGCAAAGATACCTGCATCACACTGCTGAGCTTAGCTAACTATCATTGAAGGTGCAGCAGTGATTTTTTTGTTATTGTTGTTGTTTACAACAAACATCCAATTTTAGGATTCACCAATCTGCTGTACAAAAAAGGTTGATATGAATTGAATTAGGGCATGAGAAGGGTCAGTTCAGGACCATAGGCCAATAATTCCAAATGTGGGCATCTAAAATCAGGCACTTAATTTCTTGTTTAACCACCCAAACAAATGAGCTGCTTTGTACAGGAAGGGAGAGTGTTCCTTTTGCCCAATGACACCAGCTATTTTGCTAGCCTATTTGCTTTTAGACACAAGCTGTTTCTTCTTGTAGAACGATGTTTCTTTTGGAACAGAGAAAAGAGGAAATAATCCCACCCTTGCTGCACTGACAAGAGTTTTATGTGTTTTAGCAAAATAAATAGCGGGGGGAAGAGCACATCCTGACTGGAGCAGGGTTACAGCCACAAAGGCTGAACACGAACTTTCTGCATCCAAGTGTTTGGTGCAGGCTCACCCACACGGCTAACCAAACTCCCTCCTTTGCCGTGTTGCTGAAGGCACATGGTTTTCATTTGGAGTGGTCCACTGAGCACTTGGCTAGTGACGGCTGCACCCCGAGGACACCCTCCAGGAGCACTGCAGGCTGCCCCTGCCGAGGCTGGGCAGGCAGGCGGAGACATCCCTCCATGCCTCCTGCTCCTCCAGAGCTGCAGCCTGTAGCTCGGCGCTGCTGAGGGCAGGTGCGTTGGACTAGAAGACCTCTCCACCAGATCAGGAGCCAGAGAACGTGCTAACAGCAGCTGACATCGCAATGCACAAAATGAAGCAAAAAATAGCAAAGGCATAGAAATGAATTGTGAATGTGCCGAGCGTGGGAATGGCCATGTCTGCTAATAAAACTGCTCCCTGAGAGAAAAACATAGCAGAACCCTCAGATGAACACACATACATGTGTGTCATCTAGTGATCTGGTCACCTTCGGCATGTGCACACATGGTGGATGTGGTGTCTCCCGCTCTGTGTTTTGTCTTTCCGAGCTCTTTTGTTCTGTGTCAGGATTTAGTATTCCCGTTTAAATTACTTTACCCTGCCCTCCAAATCTTCCAGCATGCTCCAATTGATCCTGTAGAAACATGCCTAAAGACAGAGCCCTGTCCCAGTCATTTTCCTTCTTCCTTTCTTTCTCTGTTGTTGCATTGAGGACAAAAAACAAATGGATAGCAGTTTCCTGCTTAATAGTATTTACCACCATAGCATTGTTGTATTAGAGAACCATGAAAAGTTATGGATTGCAGTCCTTTAGTCTGGCATACAACAGGGTGATTTATAGTTTGTTAGGCCATGAATTGATAATCTCACAGCTTTTCTATTATTTAAAATGTAGTACTAATATTAAAATTGCTGTGCCTGTCCATAACTTTGGGATCAGAAGCATTCCTCAGGGGACCCTACTCCATCTGCAATAAGTGCTTTTCACTTCAGATTAATACATTTTCATTTGCCCTGACATCCTGTGCAGGCAGAGCGGGCCTCAAGCCACACAGGGTCAAGTAGGAGTCCAATTAGGCAAAGTTATTTTTAAGTTCTGGAGGGCATGGGGTCAGCACACTGGAGAGATTTAAGCACCTAAAGATGTAGATAGGTAGATAAGAATTTCCAGAAGTGCTATCGCAGTGAAATCAAGCGGAATTAGGCATCTGGCAGCTATCTAATAAAACACATTTTGAGATTCCCACAAAGAGCTTTCTAGGCACCTGAACACTCTTGAAAACCCAGCTGGTTCTGCAGCAGAAAGGTTCGGACAACGCTGCTGTTTCACTTTCCCTCTCCTGCCGCCTCAGGTCTGCCAAGACGTAGCTCCGTGGCTAAGATGCGAGGCTCAGGGCCGCAGCAGCCTTCAGGTGTGCGCTGGGCAGGAGGACAACCAGGAGGCCGTCCCAGGAGGCAAAGGCGCTGGGGAGCCAGCCGGGAGGCGGACGGCCAATGGCCCGGGGCAAGTGGCACTGTGTCCGCATGGGTCGCTGCCGGGTGGCCCCGGGGTTCAACCAGGGGACCTGCTCGCTCTGCACTCTTCACTGTATGCCGGGTGGAGGAAGGTCAAAGAGGAGGTCAAAGAACATGGGACCAACCATCTTCCAGCTTGCTCAGTCATCGGTGGTGGCCACGGGCAAATGCCTGGGAAAGAGCAAGAAGAGGACACCCATCTATACTAATACTCTCCCACTTTCTGACAGTTTTTATCCAGCGTATTTTCTGACCCTCTTGTGTTTTTCCTATGTGATAATGTACAATATTTTTTTTAAACTGCTTGTTCACTCCCCTCTTGAATGCAGTATAAACCTCCTGTATTCACAGTGTCCCTTGCCATGGACTTTCCTGCGTATGCTGTCCATTGCATGAAGACCTTCTGTGTGTTCTGACCGCAATGCCTGTTGTCTTTATTTGATAAACCTGGATTCCTGTACTGGAAATAACTAAAACAATTTCAGCTCTAATCATCTTCCTCCTATACCTCTTGTGATTTTATAGACTTTAATGTATTCTCCCTTAAGTGATCTTTTTTCGCACACTGAAGACTTCCAGACTAATCTTTTTTTTTTGTTTTCTTTTTCTTCCCGCTCTATGGAGCCTATTAATCATCCTCACCGTCCTTCTCTGAACCTTTTTTATTTCTAATACATCCTTTATAGTTGTGGAGACACATATCCATCTTTCCATTTTGAGAACTCCCCATTTATTCCTACCTTTAACTTCCTGGGTTTTAGCCAGTTATTTCCCTATATGCGCTTTTATGCTGGTGAGTTTCTTTAAAAGCCAACGTGTGTCATAATTTGGGCTGGGATAGAGTTCATTGTCATCGTAGAGGCTCACACAATGCTGTGTTTTGGATTTAGGATGAGAACAATGCTGATAACTCACTGATGATTCAGTTGCTCAGAGCAGTGCTTGCACAGAGCCAAGGCCTTTCCAGCTTCTGGTGCTGCCCTGCCAGCGAGGAGGCTGGGGGTGCACCAGGGGCTGGGAGGGGACACAGCCAGCACAGCTGGCCCAAAGGGACCAAAGGGATGTCCCATGCCTTGTGGCATCGTGCTCAGCAATAACAGCTGAGGGAAAGAAGGAGGAAGGGGGGGAAGTTCAGAGTGATGGCATTTGCCTGCCCAAGAAACCATTACGTGTGATGAGCCCTGCTCTCCTGGAAGTGGCTGAGCACCTGCCTGCCGATGGGAAGCAGCGAATGGATTCTTTGCTTTGCTTTTCTTGTGTGCACAGCTTTTGCTTTCCCTAGTAAACTGTCTTTATCTCAACCCATGAGTTCTCTCAGTTTTACCTGTCTGATTCTCTCCCCCATCCCACTTGGGGAGAGTGGGTTAGTGGCTTTGTGGTGCTCAGCTGCCTGCTGGGTTAAACCACAACAGTCCTTTTTGGTGCCCAGCACGCGTCACAAAGGGTTTGAGATGACGACAGATTTGATTGGAGTGTGGAGATGTTATAGCTGTTTAGCTGCTAATTGGCTGGCTCCCGTGCTTGCCATGGGGCTTGCTTGCCTTACTGTATGTTAGAATCCAGTGCTTGTTAGTGGCTGCTTTTGCTTCTGCCATTTGCTCTACTCCTTATCATCTTGCTTTGCTGTGCCTGGGAACATTTTGATACCAACCATGGCCATCCGCCTGGGCTGTCAGAGGGCCAGGTCATTGCTGCTCTTCTTGTGCTGCTGTACTGGACAGGCTGGAGCTCCTGACTGAACTTGAGTCAGAGGGACTGTGACCTGTGGGTGAGTCCACATCGGAGCACGTATACCCCAAGGTGTCTGTGGCCATGGAGAAGTCCGTGCTGCAGCAGGTACACCTTGCAGTGTCCATGGATAAGGCCATGCCAGAATACCTCAAAGTGTCCGTGGCAAAGGATAAGACCACGACACAGCAAGTGTCTGAAGGGACCTCTGAAGGGACTGTGGCCAGTGAAAAAGGCCGTGCCAGAGCAGGTACACCTCGAAGCGACTGTGGTCCATTAATAAGACCACACCAGAGCAGGTAGAGCTCCAGGCGTCAGTGGCCGTGGATAAGATCACGACACAGTAGGTAGACCTCTGAAGGGACTGTGGCTCATGGGTAAGGCCATGCCGGAGCAGGTACACCTCTAAGGGACTGTGGCCAATGGACAAGCCCCGGCTGGAGCAGGGGCAAGGGGATAAGTGCATTGCAATGCTAAACCATATGGCCTCGTCCAAAAGGACAAGGGGTGGAGATTGTGATGGATATGCCTTTAAACTGTTGTAACCCATGATACTATAGCAGGAACCACTCAACAAATGGATGGTGAGCCTCACAAGAAGCAGTGCATCTACAGCAGTGACCCGACCTGAGCTGGCTTTGGCGTCCAATAACTCCACGCAGCACACCGCCTCTCCTGTCCTGAGCGACCACCACAACCGATAGAAGCTAAGACATGGACTAAAAGAACTCAGTGGACTTCTTATGGACATTTTATGGACATTTCACAGGGGTTGTCCATAGACTAAGGGGATTATATCTGTGTATTAATTGAAGGGTGGTGATTAATTAGTATGTATTGGAAAGCGTAGGACCTGAGCATGACATAAGTGGTATGGAATAAGGGATGGATATTGCCATGGTTTTGGCTGGGATAGAGTTAATTTTCTTTGTAGCGGCTCACACAATGCTGTGTTTTGGATTTGTGATGAAAATAGTGGTGATAACACAGCAATGTTCAGTTGCTGCAGAGCAGTGCTTGCACAGAGCCAAGGCCTTTCCAGCTCCTGGTGCTGCCCTGCCAGCGAGGAGGCTGGGGGTGCACCAGGAGCTGCGAGGGACACAGCCAGCACAGCTGGCCCAGGCTGGCCAGAGGGGTGTCCCATACCATACAATGTCATGCTCAGCAATAAAAGCTGGAGTAAAGAAGGAGGAAGGGGGGGATGTTTGGAGTGATGGCGTTTGCCCAAGAAACCATTACGTGTGATGGGCCCTGCTCTCCTGGAAAGGGCTGAGCACCTGCCTGCCGATGGGAAGCAGCGAATTGATTCCTTGGTTTGCTGTTCTTGCTCATGCAGCTTTTGCTTTCCCTAGTAAACTGTCTTTATCTCAACCCATGAGTTCTTGCACTTTTACCTTTCTGATTCCTTTCCCCTTTCTACTTGGGGAGAGCTGCTGTGGTACTTAGCTGCCTGCTGGGGGTAAACCACAACATTGTGAAAGTGTCAAGAGGCTTTTGGAAAGCCAACTAGACAATGTCATCTGGGTGATCTGGTTGAATTATTGTTTTCCATATGCTTGTTGATCACCTGAAAGACTGTCAAGAGGTTTGTAAGGCAGGACTTCCCCTTCCAGAAACTCTATATAGAAGCCAAGTCTGGAAGTGAATTTTGTGTTTGCATACAGCAGGAAAGAGAAGTAAAGTTGCTAAATCACAGGCACTTTGACATTTTAATCTAGTATTGTGAATAGTCTTGTGATTTTATACAGACTTGGAATTGAGCAGATAAGACACGACTGTCTTAGGACACTTTGCAGGAGACAGACAACTAAGGAAGGTGAGAAACACATACCTGCAGTTGTATCTTACTAAACCCGCCTCCATGTTTTGCTCTTAGAATCACAGAACACCCAGCTTGATGCAGGTCTGGTCGGGTGAGGCTGCTCAGGGCTGTGTCCAGTCGCATTTTAAATATATTCAAGGGTGGAAATCCCACACCTCTCCAGGCTTCTCTTCCAGTGTCTCACCACCTTCATGGGGAAAATTGTTTGTTTTTATTATACATAGTTAAAGTTTCCCACATTCCAGCTGGTGTTTGTTGTTTCTTCTCCTACCCCTGTTCAGCTTTGGGAAATGTCTGGCTTCACTTTCCTTATATCCTCCCATTAAGTAGCTGTAGACAGCAATCAGATCTCCCTTCAGCCTTGCTTTCTCAGGGCTGAACCAAGCCAGTGCCTTTTAGCCAAAAAGAGGTTGTACATTGGTTTGACAGCAGCAGCATGTTTCAAATCTTGTCCTTACAAATGAATGGGACAGGGCCAGGATGTGGATGTTATTCACATGGAGTTGGAAGAAATTTTTAACAAGTTCTTTAATTAGGTTTCTCCAGATCAGGTGGTTCGATCTAAAGAAACAGCCTGGAAGTCAGGGACTAACAGTTCCTTAAGAACTGGCTGACGGATGTAGTATGTACTGCACACACCAGGGCGGACAGCGTGTGTGCTAGGAAGTTCATTCCTAACAGAGTACTGACCCCTGAGGGGGCCATTAAAAGCTAGTAGAAATTGAAGCAATTCAGAATGCATCAGGTCGGACTGAAGGGATTTCAGTACTACGATCCATCAGTGTATGATCTGAGCTTTGCAAAGACCAGCTGAGGTTTTAACTGCTGGTTTGTGTACCTGAGGTCTTACACCCTCCAAAGCCTATGCATTGCTCCTGATGTCCCCATGGCTCCTGGCAGAAGGGACAGGGCTCCGCATCAGGAGTGTGGTCTCCCCTTGCAGAGGGAGCCTTCACCATGGGCCTGGGTGGGTGTTCCTCTGTCTAATGGTATGTTAGGTACCACACCACACAAATTGCCACTGCCATTTCGCTATGAGTCCACCAGCAAGCAAAGTGGGAAGGTGAGCTGAGTCTTTTCAGCCTGCTGGTGATACATAGATTCCTCTCTCAGTCACTCCAAAGAGTACACTGAAGCACATTTCTCAAAGTTTGAGTATGGTATGAAGCAGATAAGGACAAATCAGCTGTAATGAGCATGGAGAATAGCAAAACTCTCTCCAGAACAGCTGCTTTCATAAAATTCCTGCTGTCTTGATAGGAAATACAATTGGCAGCTCACATGAGACTCTGACCACAGCAAATCTGACATTGACTGCCTGCTCAGATTATGATCCAAATCTAAAATCCAAAGCGTTCAGAGCCAAGAGTTTGAATCTAGGCTGTGTGTCCTCTCATCTACAGTCCTGGAATTTAGTGCAATTCTCCACCATTTCTAAAACGTATGTGTAGTGAGTGTCAAATGAGAAGCACTGTTGCAGACTGCAAACTGGCCTCTAGCTTTACTTGCAGAGATACGTGACAGCACCCCAGGGTCCAGTGGTTAGAACACAGTCCACCCAAATGTATATTGACCGTTATTGCAGGAAATGTGGGTGACTCCTCATGTATGCGGCATGTAGATCAGTGGCCTTTACAGATGTAGGTGCTAACATCCCGTTTCAACTTGTTCACAAATTAATTCTAGCCATAATAGGAGTTCTATAAGGCTCTTGTGCAGGCAAGCACACAGAGCTAAGTACCCACAAATCTCCTTTTAAAATATATTGATATTAATTGTATGCATGTGTGGAGAAGAAACAGTTCCACCTAAAGAGACTGAATAGAATCTGATCCATAAAATATTTCCAATGTTGAATGTAGTATTTCCTCCAAACTGCTTGCACTTCTGAATATGCCTTTGTTCACATATATTTCAGAGATAATAGTACGACTCTTGTATAATGCTTCATCCTGGCTTTCAGAGATAACAGTGCTAAAAATGCAAAACAATATCAAGCAAATCTGGACAGAGTGAAAAACAAATAATAAAAAAGAGCAACTGAGGCTGTCCTTGACAACATTATTGCTAGAAGTGACCTACCCTGACTAATGCACCCATTTCATAAGGATTTAGGACTCTCACAATGGTTGTGTAATATGATAAAGCATCTCTGAAGATGTCTTTTGAAAAAGAGGAGAAAATTGCATCTGATACAAAGTTTCCGTGAAGGAAGGCTCATTAAGAAAGCTTATGATTACAAGTAATTTCACAGTAAAGGGCATTTATTTCCCTTTCTGTTTTTCTTATTTTTAATGCGCAACATGTTCTTTGTAAGTCTACTTTGAAAATTTCATATGTATAGATATATACATACGTATCTGTGTGTATATATGCACACATATATTATGTAAAACCATATTCTGGATTTTCAAACAGCTAAATTGCATGTTATATTTTCAAAAGGCATAAGTAAAATAATTAATTAACTTTTCCATAACCACAGAAGCCTGATTAAAGGCTATTTTTAAAATAAACCAGGGGGGATTGAGGAGACTCCTCAGCGTATGCAAAGGCTGCGGATGCGGGAATGGCAAGCTGCTGGCGACGGCTGGTCCGGAGCGCAGCCCAGCACCGCCCAGCGCCTGCAGCAGGTTTCCCTTCTTGCGCCAGCAGCAATAAGCCGCAGCGCCCATCAGGCTGCGAGGCGAGCCAGCCTGCCTCCTGCGCCGGGATGCCTGATGGAGATCTCACAGGTCTGGAGGAGCCCTGGGTTCTCCTCATCCATCACTGTTTCTAATTTGTTTTCAAATTTTTGATACGTGTAAGATAACCTACTGCCTGTCAGCAGGTCTTTAGCCAAAGCTCCAGAGCTCCTGCTGCTGGGCTCCCCGCTGCGGCATCGCCCGGCTGGGGCATTGCTGGCCATGGAAGGGCCTTGGGAGAGCAAGGATGGGATTTTCTTTGGATCAGCATCCTCTTGGGCACTTCATCTCCCTCCTCCCAGCCGGCCCTTCATCGAGCCCATTGAGTGTACGAATCTGTCATGCAGTGCATGTTGTGAGAAGGCAGAAGCTGCCACCACCACCAAGTTCAAGGTGGCAATAAAAATGTTATGGAGGCCAGGTTCCTCTTGTTGGTCTTACTCCTTTATTTTATTTATTTATTTATTTATGACAGCCCCATTCCCCTGTCAGTAGGTGAATTCTACAGATTTATGTTCACATAAGTAATTAATAATAAATAATTAATCCAAATTCACAGTCACGTCAAGGGTATAGAGGTAATATGGCCTGATGAATCAATCAGAGAGTAAAAACATGCCATTCCCAAAGAAATTAATGGACTTTGTTTTCACTTAAAGCAGGGCTGACTTTGGTTCAATAACACAGAATTTCACAGATTTGGACTGATTTGCTAACGAGAAATTTACACCACTGTTTACTTGCCTCTGAATTTGACCCTTTCACTTTAGCTTGAATTGATGATTGCCGTGGGAACAGAGGAAATTGGATGCACATCTTTGGAGTGAACGTAACTCAGTGAGCAAACTGTAAAAGAATTTGAGGGCAAAGTCATCCAAGGATTAAAAAAGCCAACAAACAAACACTAGGAAAAAGAGTGTGTCTGTCTGATACCTTACCACTGTGACTTGTCTGTGATGACTGGCACTCCTAAACGCTGGAGCTGCACCCTGTTAAAATGTAATTTGCTCTCAGTGAGGGCAGGGCATACACACATATCCCATTTTAATAAGCCCTCGAGAAGTGGCCTGCAGTCAAACCCGCTGCCCGTGGTTCCTCCTGAGCCTGCCAGTCACCAAGGGCTTCGCTGTGTGCATCTCAGTGGGAACACCAAGGTGGGCTCCATGGATGCTGGGCTCCTGGGAGAAGCCCCCTCATGTCACGTTCTTCAGACCTGAGTCACAGTGCAGGCACCAGGGGCTCGGAAATGTTTCACAATGCGGTGCTGAACCTTGCTGCATGGCTGACCTGCTTCAGCCAAAGGAAAGAAAGCCCGCATTAGCATGTGAGCAGAGGAAGTCAAAATGATCTCATTCATAGAGCCTTCTCCCATTTATGTAAGGGGAGCTGGCCCCCACAGAAGAGCATGTCTTTCTCTGGGCCACACAGGGCTGTCTGCCTAATTTTCCTCATTCTTAACCTTTGCCTCTCTGAAGGACTGAAGTGCAAGACAAAGCCAGGACGCTGCATTCTTCCTTTATATCTTAGCTACAATAGCAAGGAGGTGGCAGGGTTAAAAATGTTTGCACACCCATGGGATAGCTTGAATGCAGAAAGCTGTTCTGGAGTCCTTGTCTCTGGGCTGTCAGGACCGGCTGGCTGGAGAACATGCATCTCCGCCAGGTCCCGCACGTAGCAGGCAGCCACAGCCACACAACCTCACATGTAAGCTACAGAGCTTAAATTAACGATAAAAAATAGCTTCTAAATAATAAAAGTCCCCAAAGCAAAACTTTCATCTGATACTACTAATTGCCTTTGAATTAGTTCTTCTCTATAATGCCACATTAGCACAGCACTGCATTAATTATTGAGCAATATTTAAATCATTCTGAAGTAAGCAATACATTCATTTACCACCTCTTTTAGAGGGGAAAACTCTCCTGTAGGATGTTACATTTTTTAAATCTTTTTTTTTTTTTAATATTTAAAATAAAATCTTTTGTTTGCCACCCATCTTTCATAGTTGAGAATATTTGTGAAGACAACGCTGCAATTGAGCTGCAGGGTTCAGAGGAAAAATATTTATCATATTTTTAATCTAATAATTAATCCTTTTTAAAAATTGTGCCTCTTAGTAAAGCCTTTTCATAGTATTTTGTCGCTCTAGTGGTTGACAGCTTAGTAAATTGCTTTTTAAAGGAGTCTACCTGGATTGAATTATCTATGATGCTAATAAACTACATATTCATAAAACTATATTGATTGTGCCAACATGGCTCTTGAATCTATCTTACTGTTGAAATGCTAAAATTCACATTCTTCTGAAAAAGAATGCAGCCTTTCTGTTACTTTATATGTTATCTGTACAGTGTAAAAGTTTAAATTACCTTGTCTGAAAGTAAAGGCAGAGATACACTATGGTAGAAATATATTAGTGATAACTTTATTCCCTTACTATTATATTATTCTACAAAACCTATTTCTTCTCTTAGCAAATATTCAAAGTAGGTTTTGTTATTTTGTAAGATCTCTTTTCTGTTGCCTTATAGGAAGAACATTCAGGTACCTATTCTATTGAGTTTATCAAACAAATATTCATTCTACCTTCTGGTCTTGGGTCCATTGGAATTTATGGTTTTTAGGGTATTTAGACAAGAGATGCAGCTCCTCAACAGAGAGGTCTTAAGGTGTAAGTCAGAACATCCTGACCACTCACAGCCTTACAGAGTGTTCTGTAAATCAGAGCACTCATGCACAGCCTAACAAATATACAGGCAAAACACCCGAAGTATATGCCTCTATTGTCCTTAGAGGGCATGTTGGTGAAGGTACCGATATTACAAGCACTCAG
The DNA here is from genome assembly GCA_013399115.1 of Anseranas semipalmata. Lineage (NCBI taxonomy): Eukaryota > Metazoa > Chordata > Aves > Anseriformes > Anseranatidae > Anseranas > Anseranas semipalmata. The sequence goes on along the minus strand of VXAA01004094.1, from coordinate 14,227 downwards.
GGCCTCACCAGAGGATGCTCAGATAATCACAGAATCATTTAGGTTGGAAAAGACCTCCAAGATCATCCAGTCCAACCTATAACCTAACACTACCAAGTCTTCCATTAAACCATATCACTAAGCTCTACATCTAAACGTCTTTTGAAGACCTC
>VXAA01004094.1:1163-13756 GCA_013399115.1 Anseranas semipalmata | reverse complement strand
CTGCTGGCTCCTATTCAGCTGGCTACCAACCAATACCCCCAGGTCCTTCCCTGACAGGCAGCTTTCTAGCCACTCGTCCCCCAGCCTGTAGCGCTGCTTAGGGTTGTCGTGCCCCAAGTGCATTTAGTTGATCTCTAAGATGGTATTTCATTATTGAAGCATCAATAATACAGCAAAATATGTTTATACATGTATCCCCTTATGGGCATTTAAATGGTATTTTAGTAGAGAGGTGTGTGATAAGAGAAATTAGTCAGAATTTCAACATGCTTCTGTGTTTACATTATTCACTTTCTTGTTTTTAATCTGTGGACCAAATACTGTTTTGCAAAATACTGTAAAATGTTTTTGGCACTATTGAACACATACAGGGTCATTTAGGAAAAAGGGAGAGGTACCATTACTAGTGCTTGACCTGGCATATATATTGAAGATATTTTGCACAACTTCTAGGTAGGATTTTTCTTCTCTTTTCCCTCAGTACTTCTCCAAAGGTCATACTTTATCTGTTCCGTGAGCTACACTACAGGATGCTCTCAGACCCAAATGAACCCCTAAAGGGCTTCTTTAGGGACTAAATGAGTCACAGGAGCATCTGTTTCTACCAGGCCATTTTACATGTCCTCTCCTCAAGTGATATACACAAACTTTGGAGGCACCTCATTTGCATCCTTCCGATATATATGGTGTTAGACTGAAGATAACAGCTCTGGGAAATCACAGTCAGATCAAAGCAAATACACATTCAGGATGCAAGCCTTTCTACAGTCCCTGTGGTACAGATCTTCTAGTATGTTGCTTCCAAGCACCTGAAGGACAAGAATGCAACTGGGAAAAGCCAACACATATTTACCAAGGGTAAATAGTGTTTGACAATGTCACCTTCTGCAGTGAAACAACTTGCTTAGTGGTGAGAGAAGAGCTGGGGACATCACTTGCCTTGATTTTAGCATGGTGTTTGGCATAGCCCACCACAGCATTCTTGCTGACAAACTGTTAAGACATGGACTGGACATATGGAACACGACGTTTGTGGAAAACTGGCTGAACTGACAGTGGTCAATGGCTCAAAGTCAAGATGGCAGCCATTCACAAGCAGAAATCCTTGGGGTGAATACTGGGACCAGTACTACACAACATCCTTATAAATGATCCATATGAGAGAACTAAATGCACCCAATACAAGTTTGGGTATGACACCAAAATGGGAGCAGCTTGTACATACACAGGGAGAAAGAGCCACTGTATCTGTCAGGGACATCAACATGCTGGAAGATTTGGTCATAAAGAACGGCACAAGGCTTAACAAAGTTAACTTTGAGTCGTGCGCCTGGGACACAGTAATCTCAAGCAAAAGCACAGGTTGGGGTCTGACTGGGTAAAGGTCCTGGTCACCGTGGTGAGCATGAGCCAGCAGCGTGCCCTAGCAGGAAGGCAAGCCAGTTCTGGGCTGCATCAGGCCAAATTTTATCCTAGCCTGGACACCAGCCTGAAATGCTGATAGTCAGAGTCGCATACCATGTCTGACAGTTCTGATCTTCTGGGGTCCTATTTCTTCATTCTCATATTTTTCCTTGTTCCATTCTGATGCCTCTGGAGTTTTTATTCTTATTCTCATTCTTGTTTACAGAGTCTGTTCTGTCTTCCTCTAAATTCTTTGCTTGATACCCTTTGCATCTAGTTTTATGAAAACCTCATTTTTTTCACTGAGTGATATGGTCATTTGCATTTCCCCATATAAACTTTTGCATTTTTATCTTCAGGACAATATTTCCTTCGTGATAAAATACTTTATAACCTCAGCCTTCACTAATATTTGGATTCTTGCTAGAACTATACCCTTTTTTCCAAGCTATAAATTCCTTCAGGTGACCAATTATTGCAGAATGTTCAAGTGTTTGATGTATTATGAAATTGCTTAGCTAACCCCTTGTAGGGCAGGATTAGAAGGAAAATATGGATGGATATCTGAATGTTGTGTCTCTAATTCACGATCCTTCCGTGGATTTTTTTAGTCTCCTTATCAGGTCTGATGAAAGACACCATAATGTTGCATAAACATAAAAGCTCTCAGCAGAACTTTCTAACACTAAGTGGAAACAACCCACCCATGACATGTAGCTTCAATGCATGACCTCAACACAGTAGACATAAGAAATCTACTGGAGGTTTCCCAAAACAGACCTCATAATTTTGAAGGGTGCAACTTATTTTGCACAATGCTGAGATGATAGTATGTATAGAAGACTCAAAGACAGACATATCTTTGTAAGCACCGAGAAGTACAGTACAATTTTAGAAATCTTTAAAATCTGTCCTTAAGTAAGTTCTGGATTCAAGGATTTTCTAAGGATGATTACACTCTTCAGCAATAAAAATAATTTATGTGTAAGCACTGCTAAAAAATGTTTGCAAAAGCTTTAAAATGACTGCTTTCTGATGTAGACTATGGACAACCAGCTGTTCTGCACTTGGTACTTAAAGGGACCCTCTGTAGCAAACTGGAGTTTGGATTTCCCATGTGAGGGAAATCACCTCTAGAGGCAATCAGACCCTAGGTCACAGATCCTAACCAGGGCTTGCTTCTTTTGTCCTTTTTCCAGTTCAGTGATCTTTTTTCACTCCTGTCTCATGTGGATATGACTAGAATTTCCTTAGTACTGGAATAATTTCTAGGTGAATTTGCAGTCTTTTCTTTCCGGTATTCAAGTATTTGGATAAGTTAAGACTTTCATGCACAACTCCTGGCTCATTCCAGATCTGGCTACTGATGATCCTTAGTTACTACTTCTTTTTCAGTGGTAACTTGGGTGTTGGCACTATTCAGTAACGAACAAGAAGGGTAGCTATACCACTGGAGCGCTCAAGGGTTACTACTTTGTTCAATCTTTGTATTGATCTGAGCAGAAAGCTGCTCTTTTTGGGTAGGAGAAACATTTCCGGGTATGTGACCTACTGTTTCCAGTGTCTTTACTGGTGTTTACAGTGTCATTACTGATGAAGCAATGTCTATACATTACTCTGCAAGAAAACATGATGTTTTTGAGAATTTGTCTGCATCTCGTTTCGTCAAAATACACTATTTCAGGTTCACTGTACATGATACTTTCCTTCAGCATTGTTTCAACCCACTTGTGATGTAAAACCAGTTGCCTAATTCTTTTTATCCTGAATGTAAAGGAGAAAAGAGATATTTTGCCAACTGATTAAGATAATGGAAGTCAGTTGTCTTAGTCTTTCTCTCAGAGCTGGGTATGAGCCATCTGACTAGGGTACTAAAAGCAGTGAGTAACCTGACAGGGATGACTAAGTCCTACTTGAAGGTAGATATCTTCTCCAGACCTACCTGATCTCTGTCCCTACTCCACTGAAGAACCATCCTAGGAAAACAGGAGAGTAACAAAGAAGAGGAAAGGAGTGTAGCTGCTTCAGTCATAAATTGAACCTGAAGAACAACTGAAGAAGGAAGAACAAATTCTAGCTGAGAGGCATATGTAGCAATCTTGTTTGTACATGGATCTGTGTGGTTCCTGTATTGCCCAAGAATAAGGTGTTTTAAAAATCCCTCTGCAGACCTTGTGTGTGTGTGTGTTTTTTTGTTTTTTTTGTTTGTTTGTTTGTTTTTGTTTAGCACTGGTTTCCAAAGTGTTCTTTTGAACACTTTCAACCAGAGTATTACAGAAGAGGAGCTCTTGGAAGTCTGCTTGAACTATATAGGAAACTTTGTGATGGGAAGCTGCTGCACGGACCTGGCTGAGACCTTTCTCCTTGATGAGGAAAAAAGAAGTCTTCCAAAAAAGAATCCACACAACCCACACCCAGAGTATACCCAGGTGACTCACAGGTAGAAAATACAGAATTGTTTGTGTGGGAAATCACAAGATCCAAACCCTGTGCAGACTGATTTCCAAGCATGCGGTATGACTCAGCTGGCGCTGAAGTGTAAATAGAGCAAGAGGTGAAAAAGAAAGATGGGAGAGTAGCATTTCTGTCAGTAGAAATATATACTCTGGAGCAGGACAGGAAGAGAGACCTCATAAGGAATGAGAGGTTAGGAGCACCATATGTTGGATATAGGATGTAGGGAAATCCCATACTGAGAAATAGATAAAGGGAGGGATTCAATGGCAAGAAAAAGTAAACTCTGGGGATAAAGGATAAAGGATGAATGTGGTAGGGGAGAGCAAGAAAAAGATAATAGAATGCAATGAAAAGAAATAGACAAAAGAGAAGAAAAGAAGTGAAAGATCATAGGAAAAGGAAAGAGAAAGCGTGTGGGTCAGTAATGGGTGCTGGGCATAAAAGCAGTGAAGAATGAATGGAAGAGAAATGCTCCTTTCACAGGGAAAAAGAACAAATAGTTACAGAAGAGAAAGGCAAGAGAACAATGTGCAGAACAATAAAAAATCTAAGATAAATAATACAGAACTGAATAGAATAAATCAGAACTGATAGAAAATAAAAGGGAGAGAAAAAGCCTGAAAAGAGTAGAAAGATAAGTCAATATTCAGGGAAAAAAAAAAAAAAAGACCTGATTTTAATTGGATTTATTTATGTGTCTATATTTAATAGTCGTCCCATGACAGACATCATATGTCTTCCTAGACTTTGGTATTAAAAGCAGTGACTAAATATAGACTACTATAGTTCAACAATTATCATATTTTATGATTATATTACTCATCGAAAACCTTTTACTAATGCTACATTAATATAATCTGAACAGCAGAGAAAATCTGTAGGAAAGGATACTCCATAGGAAAAGAAAAATGAACCCCCCCATTCATTATTCTAATTATTCTGTCAGAGTAGAATTGAATTCAGCTGCTCCTTTAACTAAGAGGCCAAAAAAGAACTCATCTCTTTTTAAGCTGCAGTTTTTTTTTTTCTTACAAGCCCACTGTTTACAGTCCATCTGAAATTTGAGGGTTGCATGCTCTATTCTTTTGCACACAGCAAAATCAGGAGCTTACATTTAAGATGTTTTGTTTCTTTTTGCAGTCTCTTGCTCGTGTACTTAGCAGAGAATGATTAAAACCTGTGCTCTGTTAGAACTGTTGCAGTGTTTAAACAAGGAAGTCTGTGTTTGTTTAAGAGAATGGGGAAATGGTTATCTTGACAGATTAGACTGGAAAAACAGGACAGCCACAGTCTAGCACAGATGTCCAAATTTGCCACTTGGCTGGTTTTTTGAGGTCCTCTAAACAAAACTTGCTTGTGTGTTTGTGCCTTTGCTCTGTTTGACACCTGACTGAGGAATGTGATTAAGCACTACTGCCAGGGATTACATGTCTCTCGTGGGCAAGTGTTCACAAGGCTGAAGTTTCCTCACGTCTATCTAGCTGTGTCATAGCTTGCTAAAGGAATACAAGAGAAACATCTCAAAATGTATTAGAGCACTTGCAAAAAGGCTGGTTCATAATGTAAAGGCTGTTTTGGACAGAAAATCAGTGAAAGCTTTTTCTTTTTTCTTTTCTTTAGAGCTGAGATTTCTTGTGTCTCTGTTCGACTAGTGACAGAATACACAGAAGTGAGAAACATATAATACATCTGTGAAATACTGAAGCCATTTGCAAGACACAATGCAGCCTCCCAAATATAAAACATATCTCAATGGAAAGAAATGTTACATCCTTAATCAGTGTGAGACAATCATTTTCTAATATATTTAAGGTGCATGCCTCACTTGATAAATCCATACAAATATCTGCTCAAACACTTTATCAACTTTTGTTAACATTATCATCTTGAATTTCTTGTCCTCACATTACATCCATGACAGAAAAGGCACTTTTCAGGCCACTGCTATTTTCATTTCTTTAAAATCTACCTACATGTAGGTAAAGTTTTGCTCTGTTAGATTAACCTTACGCCAAAAACCAATTGCAAGGTTTCAAAGGATAAAGGCCATCAGCTTACCAGAAAAAATCACTACACTGTTCAGACTAGTAAGGGTCGTGTTAGCCCACTGCCACATGTGAGAAGTGCTTCATATAGTGTGCATGTTCTGTATATTACATACACCTTGGATGTGTACATAAATTTGGTGTACACTGTCAGGCACCAGGAATAGGTCAGAAATCTGGGCAGGATCCCAGAAAAACAGCAGTGCAGGGTACCTGATGATGGGGGTGTATAAATACATTTATAGTGCTTGTTTTTAATCACAGTCTTTACAAGTATTCTGATTAATTTCATCTATACACCTCTGTGTGATATTAAACTTGTTGGCTGCAACTATTGGTGGTGAATACACAGTTAAAAGAAGACATCTCTTGTTTTGGTGAAATGGCTGAAATCCAGTTGGTCAATAGTTTGGATTCATATTACCACACTGGTGCCAGAGAGGAATTTTATAAAGCACACATGTCAGAGAGATTACTGCAGATCATGTGTCTTTGTTCAGGTTACCCTAGATTTAGAGTTCAGACTACCTTGGGACTCCAGTTTCCACATAGCCAAAAGGACCCCATAAGCTTTCGAGTTTTATAAATTGTAGAGTAGTTCTAGGACTTCGATGAGAGATTTTAATATGTGTGCATATAAGAGTTTAACTTACATTGGTATCTGGTGAGTATTGCAATGCTTTTTGAAGTTCCACCTTGAAATATAGAGTTTTTTGGTTGGTGTTTTTTTTTGTTGTTGTTGTTGTTTGTTTGTTTGTTTTTGTTTTTGTTTGTTTGTTTGTTTGTTTGTTTTACTTTTTGCTGGAGGGAGCTGTTTATGCTGTCAGTCTGAAGTTAGAAGAAGCATGTAATGCTTAATGGGAAGGCCATGGACCTTATGGGAGAAAGCGTTCATGCCAGGAGACTTCCTTCTAATTGTTGGTAGGCTTATATATATTAGTTGTATCTTCAGCTGCTGATTTTAGTTTTCTTCCCAAGCTTCAGACTTCAAAGATATGGTTTTTCTGAGATCATATGCAAAACATGCCATAAGAACAGAGTTGAGCAAACTGCTTATGGTTGAAATCATTGGTCTGAAGCCGCTAACTGTGACAAGGTGCTAAAAAAAATCTTTGGATTTTTAGAATGAGTGCAAGTGTGCAAAATGTGATTCTTTGCCTAAGCAGTAGGACCAGTTGGCTTCCATTGGTGTATCACAGTGCAGAAATAAATAATTTCACCAGCTTTGCAAAGGGGAGAAAGGCTAGCACAGCTTGTTAGCTGCAGTTGGGAGGCTAGCTTTTCACAGAATAATACTACCATAAATCATAGAATCACAGAATGGTTTGAGGTGGAAGGGACCTTAAAGATCACCTAACACCACCTCCCATTGCCATGGGCAGGGACACCTCCCACCAGACCAGGTTGCCCAAAGTCCCATCCAGCCTGGCCTTGAACACTTCCAGGGATGGGGCATCCAGAGCTTCTCTGGGCAACCTGTTCCAGTGCCTCACCACCCTCATAGGAAAGAATTTCTTCCTAATGTCTAATCTAAACCCATCTTCTTTTGCTTAGAACCATTATCCCTGACAAAGAGTCTCTTCATATTTTTCCTGTAAGCCCTCTTCAGGTACTGGAAGGCTGCTGTAAGGTATCCCTGGAGCCTTCTCTTCTTCAGGCTGAACAACCCCAACTCCCTCAGCCTGTCTTCATAGGAGAGGTGCTCCAGCCCTCTGGTCATTCTTGTGGCCCTCCTCTGGACTCGCTCTAATAGTTCCATGTCCTTCTTAAACTGGGGGCCCCAGAGCTGGATGTGGTACTGCAGGTGGGGTCTCATAAGAGTGAAGTAGAAGGGGAGAATCACCTCCCTCGACCTGCTGGCCATGCTTCTTTTGATGCAGCCCAGGACATGACTGGCTTTCTGGGCTGCAAGTGCACATTGCTGGCTCATGTCCAGTTTTTCATCCACCAATACTCCCAAGTCCTTGTCCTCAGGGCTGTTCTTAATCCTTTGTCCCCCAGCCTGTATTTGTGCTTGGGATTGCCCTGACCCAGGCGCAGGACCTTGCGCTTGGCCTTGTTGAACTTCATGAGGTTTGCACAGGCCCGCCTCTCATGCCTGTCCAGGTCCCTCTGGATGGCATCTCTTCCCTCCAGTGTGTCGACTGCACCACACAGCTTGGTGTCATCAGCAAACTTGCTGAGGGTGCACTCAATCCTACTGTTAATGTCGCTGATGTTAAACAGCCCCAGTCCCAATACAGACCCCTGTGGGACAACATTTGTCACTGATCTCCACCTGGACAGCAAGCCATCGACCACAACTCTTTGAATGCAACCATCTATCCAATTCCTTATCCACTGAGTGGCCCATCTATCAAATTCGCGTCTCTCCCTATTAGACAGAAGGATGTTGTTCTGGATAGTATCAAATGCTTTGCACAAGTCCAGGTAGATGACAACAGTTGCTCTTTTATCCACCCATACTGTAAGCCTGTTGTAGAAGGCCACCAAATTTGTTAGGCACAATTAGCCCTTAATGAGGCCATGTTGGCTGTCACCAATCACCTCTCTGTTTTCCATGTACCTTAGCATAGTTTCCAGGAGCATCTGCTCCATGACCTTGCTGGGCACAGAGGTGAGACTGACTGGCCTATAGTTCCCTGGGTCTTCCTTTTTCCCTTTTCAAAAATGGGGGTTATGTTTCCCTTCTTCCAGTCAGTGGGAACTTCACTGGACTGCTATGACTTCTCAAATGTGATCGACAGTGGCTTAGCAACTTCATCTGCCAGTTCCTTCAGGACCCTCAGATGCAGGTCCCATGGACTTGTGTACATTCAGACTCTTTAGATGGTCTTGAACCTGATCTTCTCCAACAGTGGGTGTCATTGTCCCAATCATTGTCCCAGTCCCTGCCTTTGGATTCTGTGAGTTCGGCAGTGTGATTAGAGCATTTGGCAGTGAAGACTGAGGCAAAAAATTTGTTGAGTACCTCAGCCTTCTCCAAGTCCTGGGAAACCAGGTCTCCTGTTTCCTTCCAGAGAGGGCCCACAATTTTCCTAGTCTTGCTTTTGTTACTGGCGTACTTGTAGAAACCCTTCTAGTTGCCCTTGATGTCCCTAGTCAGATTCAATTCTATCTGGGCTTTATTTTTCTAACTTGATCCTTGGCTGCTTGGACAGCGTCCCTGTACTCCTCCCAGGTTACCTGTCCCTGTTTCCACCATCTGTAGACCTCCTTTTTATGTTTCAGTTTGGCCAGGAGCTCCTTGTTTATCCATACAGGCCTCCTGGCATTTTTGCCTGACTTCCTCTTTGTTGGGATGCATCGTCATGAGCTCGGAGGAGGTGATCCTTGAATGTTAACTGGCTTTCTTGGGCACTTCCTCACTCCAGGGCTTTATCCCACAATATCCTATCAGCAGATCTTTGAAGAGGCCAAAGGCAGCTCTACCAAAGGCCAAGGCAGTGAGCTTGCTGTGCAACCTCCTTGCTGCCCTAAGGATCTTGTACTCCACCTGCTGCCTTTCACCTTCACATTCCCCACAAGCCCCTCATTGGTGAGTACAAGATCCAGCATAGCACCTCTCCTTGTTGGCTCCTCTATCACTTGGGAAAGGAAGTTATCATCAACACATTCCAGGAATCTCTTGGATTGCTTGTGCTCTGCGTTGTTGTCTTTCCAATAGATATCGGGGTGGCTGAAGTCCCCCATGAGGACCAGGGCTTGTGAACGTGAGGCTGCTTCTATCTGTCTGTAGAGGGCCTCATTCTGCTTGGCCTTCCTGGTTGGGTGGCCTGTAGCAGACCCCCACTATAATGTCACCCCTTTCTTCCCTTTAATCCTCACCCTAAAACTGTTGGTCAGCTCCTCATCCATCCCCAGGAGGAGCTCCGTGCACTCCAGCTGCTCATTGATATAGAGGGTGACACCTTCCCCTCATCTCCCCTGCCTGTCCTTCCTAAAGAGCCTGTATCTTTCCATTACAACCCTCCAGTCATGGGAGCCATCCCATCACGTCTCCATGAAGCCCATGAGATCATAGCCCTGCAAGTGTATGCACATCTCTAACTCATCTTGTTAATTCCCTATACTGCATGAGTTAGTGTACAGGCACAGAGGGGTGCCCCAGCTTATTGTGTTCCTCAAAAGGGGTTAGGGGATTTCTCCATAACGGTGCCTTATAGGCATTTCCTTGCTAACATGCAAGTGCTGGAACTTGCTTTCATAGCCCTGAGACTGAGCTATGGACAGTAACTGTCAACAACACAAGAACAAATCAAGCCAAAGCAACCAAATTTCCTTCTGCGATAAGACATTAAAAGAATAACAACAGATGACACCTATCTTGACTTTAGTATGACTTCGACTGTGTATTACACAAGGTTCCCAAATACAAGTTAGGGAAATGTGATGTTGATTAAACTGTTGTGATGTAGGAACAAATCGGCCTGGTAGACAGTGTCTGGAGAATAGCTATCAAAACTTCACGGTCAAACTCAGAGTATATACCGAAGGGGGTTACCATTCAGCTGCTCTCAGGCCAATCTTCATTGTGTTAATCAATAACTTACTTAATGAAACAGAGTATATACTCTTTTAAAATACACAGTTTCTACCAAACCGGAATGAGCTGGAAGTGCATTAAAGGATGGGACTGGAATGCTAAATAATCTTCACAAAACAGGCAAAGTGCACTGGAAAACATTTGCAAAACGAGTTATATAGGTAAGAAAAAATAAACTGCACAAGCAGTGGTTAGGTAGTGACTTTATAGGGGTTTATCGTGGATCAAAGCGAACAATGTCAACAATGTCATGCTATTGTGAAAGCAACAACACACCATGCTGGGATATGAAATAGCAAAGTCTGTAACACATGAAGTAATCATACCACTCTGCTGAGCAACGGGAAGAACTCAGATCCTTGCCTTGTCCTTTTTTCAGACATTATGTTTCAACATGTGGAATGAATAGAAAGAATCTGAAGGAGAATGAAAATGGTCAGAAATGAGGGATTTCAGTTTTCAGAAGAGTGATCAGAGGTGAAAGTCTTAAATAGTACAAAAATAAAAATGAATAATGAAAGTAATTTGTACTTCCTGGTTGTTATGGATAGGCTGAGAAGTAAAGGAATGAGCAAGGGAGGTATACATTAGCTATCAGAAAGGCAGGCTATTAGGGATGAGGCCGTACCAGAAGTCCTTGTAGCCCAAAATACTGGCCATTTAGGCCATCATTGATTCTTGAAGCAGTGGTAAGGTCTGAGCTCTGGCAGCTAACATTTCATGCTGAGTTCTGGACAACATCTGGCATCTACATTTTTGTGTGCGTGTGTCTGTGTGATTAAAAAGTTTGTGTTGGGCTGCTTTTTACTTTTGCATTGATTAAGCATGGACTGTGGTTTCTTTAGTGCGCTGTATGATAATGATCCCCTGTCAATGGAAGGTGTGTTCACGGTGTTGTAGATATACTTGCGTGTTTCACAGTATCTTTTTGTTAGGTCTGCAGGTTTCTGGATTTGCATGGAAGGGATAGGGCAGCTTTTCTTTAGCTCTTTCTGCATCTATTGGAAAGACCTTTCTGTTTTTTTTCTGGTTATTTTTCAAACTTTTTTTTATGATTATATGTGACAAAGATTTTCTCACGTTGCATTCCATGAGTTTTTGTTTGTAGCCCATAATCACAAGTTGTTGAGTTTTCAGCTCTTGCAAAGTTGGATGATCTCTTAGGAAAAATATTTTACTGTTGACTACCAGTTAGTCAACAATGGTATCTTGCGGGACTAATTAATTAATCCTTGCTAACTTTCTGTAGCGTTTACAGCATGTTGATTTACCATAGATACAATCCTCTTGTCATCCAGACTCCAGACACAAACAACCCTCCACACAGTCAGGTCAGCTAGGAATATCTGGGCTGATTTTTTTTTTTTCATCTTTTTTTTTGGCTTAAGAATGAATACAGGTTGCAGGGAAAGGATAAGGCTGTGAAAGGAATTTGCTAACTGTGCTGGGAAAATGTATAAATACAATTTGACTTGCACAGAAGCTTTTGTGGTAACAATTGACCTTCCTTTAAGAGGTCACTGCCTGTATTTCTTTCAAGTTTTCTAGGTAAAATGAACATAGAATGGGTAGATCTACTCCACAGAAAAAGAGGACAGCATCAGAAGAAACCCCCGTGTTATTTTATATAATGTGAAATGAAAGAGAGATGGGAACAGAGCTGGGCACTGGGCTCACCCACCCATACTGACACAACGTCAGGCCTGCCTCAGCCCAGATTTGGCCTGTAACAGCTAGCAGTCTTCTGCTGGCCTGGGCTGCAACTGTGCACAACCTGTAGGTTCAGGTGTGGCCAACTTGTCTTGAGCAGTTAGATAATGTAAGGGAAAGGATGTGTGCCATTCTGTGTAGGTTGGCTTAATTGCCAGAGAATGGCCTTGGGCACATTGAATTTACTGCCATGTCTTAAGTCATCTGTCCTGGACAGACAGAAAGGCATTAATGTTTTATCTCTTGTGAAGAAGTTCCTACCTCAAGGCTGAGGTCAGTGCAAGGTCATGGCAAAAAAAAAAAAAAAATCTTGGCCTCTAACTGTTTACACAGTGACTAGCCTTCTGGTTTGTACAATCCATTGGTTCCCAACATAACCAGTACTTTTGCTGCTGCGAGCACAAATACTCATCAGTGATAATTACAGAAAA
>VXAA01004093.1:48238-81675 GCA_013399115.1 Anseranas semipalmata | reverse complement strand
ATTCTATGATTCTATGATTAGGCTTTTAGCTGCTTGGAAGAGCAGGCTGTAGTGGAGAATAGTAGTTGTTCTTTGGTTAGTCCTCAGGCAGGCAGTTCTCTGTACTCAGACATAGTTTGGTTATAATTAAAACCAAATTTATATGTGTTATGTGCATTCTTATTACCTTCAATTTACTGTAGGAACTCAGTATTTTGAGGAATGGAATATCACTAAGGGATAAAACTGTTCTTGTTCAAATTGGAAGGAATTTCAAGTTACTTCATTCATGAACAATACAAATATTGCATAGAAGTCCATATTCCAACTCCGTTATTTGTATTATTAGTTTAGGAATAAAATTCTGCTTATTCTGGTTAATTGCAAGATCCTGGCCTGAAACTAGGAGTAGAATTGAACTAGGAGTAGAATTGAAAATTATAGTATTTTAAGTGGAATCTGACAAGATGAAAAATTCTCAAGTGATTATTATCTGCTATTGTTTATATTATTATGGAATCTGAAAGTTCATAGGTGTTCCTAATTAGGTGTACTCACTATAGGAAGAGTAACGGAAGATACAGTTCCATATAGTTTCACCAATACATGTATTCATAATCTGCCTAGAAACAACTTATAACAAGAAGATCCTGTTAATGCCAACAGTTGGAAAACAGCAAAAATGAAAAGGCTGGGAAGAAGAGGAAATTGCATTTCCTATCATTGTACTGGGTCTGGCTGGGATAGAGTTAACTTTCCCTGCAGCAGCCCTTGTAGCTAGAACAGCGCTGGTATCACACCACTGTTTTGGCTACTGCCGAGCAGTGCTGGCACAGCACCAAGGCTCTCTCCAGACCCCCCCAAAGCCAGTAGGTGGGGGTGGACAAGAAGTGGGGAGGGGACATCCCCAGGGCAGCTGACCTAAACCAACCAAAGGGGTATTCCATACTATATGATGTCACACTCAGTAATAAAAGCCGGGAAAGGGAAGGAGAAGGGGGGGGCTCTCGTTGCGAAGATGTCTGTCCTTCCGATCAACCACTGCGGGTATTGAGGCTCTGCGTCCCAGGACGTGGCCGGGCATCGCTCGTTGGTGGGAGAATCACTTGTTTTCTCTTTTCCTCTGTGCTTGCGCACAGGCTTTGCTTGTACATATATATATATATATATTTGTTGTTTTTTTTCTTCCTCTTCTCTAATTAAACTATCCTTATCTCAGCCTGTGAGTTTTTTTTCTCCCCCTCTTCCTTTGAGGAGGGGGAGTGAGAGAGCGGTTGTGGTGGAGTTCGGCTGCCCAGCAGGGTAAAACCACCACAATCATATTTGTAAATATATCACGTTACTTATTCTTTGAAAAGCTCACAAGATACAAAATATGTCGGGAAAACAATTTCTGGGTAAATATTGTCTGTCTTCACTGTTGCCCTGTTTAGAATGATACTGTAGCAAGTTGAAGTTTATGGCCAATATTTAGTAACATATCAAAAACACAATGGTGACAGAGAGCTGAAGATGTGTATCTCAAATGCATATTTGAAGAATGAGTGTGATACTATCGTAAAAACATATATTATAATACTGTCTTCAAAGACACTAAAAATGATGTATAAGTATTTTAAAGGGCAGAAAATTCCAGTGACTTGTTGGGCTTTTAAATCTGACAGAGAAATGTATAAAAAGAATAATTGCTTGAAATTATAAAATCAAGTGAAGTTAGAAATAACAGACACACTTTTTGATAAAGGAAGGATGCAATTACATCAATGAAGTCAGTAGCAAATGGTAAAACTTCCTCTTTTTCATGTTTTGGATAAGAACTGGATGTTTTTTGAAACATGTTATTTATCATATTCAATCACTGAGATCAATAAAAATTACCTTTTACAAAAGTCAAACTTTATAGTATAAGAGCTTTTTCTACATCAATCTGGACTGAATTACAACCTTCCAACAAGATACCATTCAGCTGCTTTATCACCACAAAGGACTACGTCTTCTTAACCTTGCCAAAAGGAAAGGTAAAATTTATAACCTCATGAAATTAGTTTAAGCTAATGCATTTTACCTCAAAAGTTAGGGTGAGCTGTGTACACATATAGTCTGTTGTAAGTCACCTGATGAACAGTAACTTGTAAAGCTGCCATAAGCTGATTGCTTTTGATTTTGCGCCCATAAGCTTCTATGAATAGGAAATATTCTGTACTTATGCCTTTTACAGCTTGGCCTTCCATGGGTAGTAGCACTTTTATGAAATGTGGTGGATCTGTAATTCTGATGGGAATAAGTACTTTGTAAAATCATAGTACAAATGAACAAGCTGAGTGCTAACCCTTACTTAATTTAAGTTACAGGATCTGTTTTGTTTTGTTTGGTGAAAATCACACGATGTAATTCATACTGATAATAATAATAGACATTTCACACAATATGATAGACTTTGAGACCTTTGCTAACATAAGGTCATTTAAACCCATTGTTATACTCCTTGAGGGCTGCTGGAAGCATCTTTAAGTCTTACAAGGTGACCATAAAGGTTAAAGAAAATGAATCAAAATGTTTGACCAAAAAGACATCAAAATTCCAGAATCTAAATACTACAATGAAAATACCTTTCAATAGTAGAAAATGTATATGTTATTTCAAAACTAAAGGCTATAGCAACAATAAATATTACCACAGACAGATGATTACAAATTCAAGCTGAACAAATTCAAACTGAACAGATGAGCTGTTAAAAAATAAAAATTCCATTTACATTTGAGGTGACTAATGGGTGTGAAAGACATTTTTTTTTTGAACAGATTAAATAAAATGCCTATATTGTTTATAAACAAAGCATTCTCTAAAGAGTGCTAAAATGCACATGTACTGTAGCAAATTGGAATTTCTAAATGAAAGTGCTTTGATATCTCTCTCCCAGTACATTATATTAGCTATACAGTGATTCATCAAATGATTTTCAGAAGAAGCTATGTCATTCTCCTACAATAACTGGCCTCTGTGTCACCCTTACTTGGTGAACAAAGAAAACCAACAACCTTCTCACTCTTTCTCAGGTGTGCTTCTTCCAAAACAAGGCTGCAACACCTACTGGTATGTCTGTGAGAAGCTAAAAGTAATGACATCTGCTCTGCAGACAAACATCAGTTTTCAGTGCTCTTAATGCAGTTATCTATTGATGTTGTGTAGTTTTATATAATCCATTTTCTTATTTTCCATATGGCCAAGAATCTTGAATGAAAACAGGATCTTAACAGCTCATCATCCTTACTTGAATTAATAATCTTCTGTTTGTGGTATCACAAATTATTGCTATGAAAATGATTATGATTTCACAGAAGGCTGTGGTAAAAAAATAAGCTGTAAATGCTTCTAATCAAAGATACTCTTTTCATGCAAATGAAAATCTAATTAGAAGAGGAAACAATCTGTTTTTGCAGACCACCATGAAAAGAGCTGCTCAGCATTATATATAGTTTGATAAAAATGTTAGCCCGAAAAAAAAAAACTACTGGAGTAAGTAAAAGTTATTGAACATTTAATCCTGGCTTTTAGGATAAAATCCTAAAATATTCAATCCACGGAGCTTCTGCTGAAATCAGAAAAACTTTTGCTGTTTGTGCCATTGCAAAACTGAATCTTTTGATTTCTTTTGAAGTGTTAAATGCAGCTTCATTGGAATGGGGAGTTCATGTTAGATACATAGTCTATTTGCACACAGAATCCTAACATACAGTTTAATAAAATTGTGTTGAAGTGCTGAAGAATATTATGCTAGGGTTACAAGACTAACTTTGTTACATTGTATGTAAAACAATATTTTAGATTTAGTTTTAATTTGCTTTTTTGGGTTGTTGTCATTTTCCTTTAAAAGTCTCTTCTGTTGAGTGAACAACTAACATTTTACAGTAAAGATTCTTTATTGATGATTTTATCCCTAAAAGATGGCTATTTCTTTTAGCTCTGTTCATTTGGGAACTTGCTTCTTGAAAAATAAAACCATCCTGATAAAGAAGATGCTTCAAGCCACAGCTTTCAAAAGCTTTCAGTCATGCATCTAGAATTAGAGTTAGTAGACATAAGCATCATAAGTAGACATTATTATCATAAAAACATATATTTTATTAGATTATACTAGTTTGTCAATATTGAAGCTCTTCAGAGAAGCAGATTGTCTTTTAGGAAAATGTCCTTAAGAGATGTTTTTCATTTCAGAATGAAAAATTTCAAGCTGGTAGAACAGTGAAGCTGAAGAAAACTCTGGAATAACTGAAAACCTCTAGATCAAGTCTTTCCATTACTTTGCCTTATCACATTAATAAAATCTTGAAGATCAGTTTATTAAGTACCTTTTGTTTGCTTTAACCCTTTGGATACTTGTTTGTCTTTTAGCAGGAGTTACTTCTAACAGTTTACCATTATTATTACAGCCAAGCAAAAAAAGAAAAAAAAAAGGGGGGGGGGTAAAAAATGCTCTCAATTAGAAAAAAAAATAAAAAGGCAGTGTTAAGAAAAACTATTTGTGAATTTGGGACAAATCCAATGTATAGTGTCAGCTGGAAAAAAATCCTGGAATGGGCTACTTAGGAGTTTCTTTTTCAAACAAGAAGAAGAAAATATCGATCATTTATTTGACTAGAAATTTTCAGTGATTATTCTGTTATTTTCGATGCTTAATGTATTTAAAGGTTTAAAGGTTGTGAAGTTCTTCCATATAGATATTAAATGATTTATCATTACAAAGAACTATATGTCTCAATAGTGGAATAGAAAAGAAAGGCTCAGCTCCCACTGTTAGCTATGAGCTTGCGTGTATTTTGAGCTACATTTACAAGGTGCAGGAAAGCTGGCATTCGTTTAGGTAGATTTCACCATGATGTAAATATCCTTTTAATATGCAGATTCAAATAAATCTATGCATTTTCCATAGCCTTTAGAGAATCAGTGTTTTTAGTATGGCTATAAATGAATTGGTCACCTTGTTATTTAGTTATATCAGCTTGCTTACCTTTAATTTCGTCTTCTTTGGAGAAATGCAAGGAGTGCATCTGAATCAGAAGCTTGGTCCAAGATATCTTACACACTATTGGAATAAAAGAAGCAAACTCATAGTCTCATTTTAGTTGTGAATAGCTCATATTTCAGTACATACATATTTTTTAATATTCAACAATGATAAATAGGCTAATAAGCTGTAGATTTTCCCTAAGCAGCAAAGGTGACAGACATGCAGATAGCAATTTGGTGACACCTTCACTTGGAGACTCCAAGATCAGAATGGAAAACGATGCCCTTTTCTATACTGAATTTTGTAATAGTATTTTGAGGTAATAGCAGATTTTAGCACACTAAAAACAGTCTCCTTGCATCATAGCTATTTCCATGCCTCTTCAACTCTTTCTTCATCTAAGCCTGGCAGTACATCTATACTTTACACTTTTCATCTCTTCTATTCTCTTTCCCCTTATCAATTACTTTTACTATTCTATCTCTCCTCCTGCATCTTTACACTTTATCCAACCATCTTCTGTAGCCCAGTAAATATTGTAATTATAAATAAAGTAATTGCTATTACTAGTAGAGGGCCCCAGGTTTTGTAGACTCAGGACTTTTTTTGTGCTTGTTTTGGCCTCAGTTATTTTATCCTGTTTTAGCAGTTGTTAGCAGTTTAGCAGTTGTCTAAAGATCAGGTAATTTTTTTTTTAATTGCACTTTAGTTTATAGTGATAATGAGTAATTATTTTGTTCAGCTTAAATATTCTAAATAAAACATGGTATGGACAAGTGCTGGAGCATGTCCAACGAAGGGCAACGAAGCTGGTGAGGGGTCTGGAGAACAAGTCCTACGAGGAGTGGCTGAGGGAGCTGGGGTTGTTTAGCCTGGAGAAGAGGAGGCTCAGGGGTGACCTTATCGCTCTCTACAGGTACCTTAAAGGAGGCTGTAGCGAGGTGGGGATTGGTCTCTTCTCCCACGCTCCAAGAGATAGGACGAGGGGGAATGGGCTTAAGTTGTGCCAGGGGAGGTTTAGGTTAGATATTAGGAAAAACTTCTTCACTTAAAGGGTTGTTAGGCATTGGAACAGGCTGCCCAGGGAAGTGTTTGAGTCACCATCCCGGGAGGTATTCAAAAGACGTGTAGATGTAGAACTTATGGTTTAGTGGAGGACTTGGTAGTGTTAGGTCATAGGTTGGACTAGGCGATCTTGGAGGTCTTTTCCAACCTAAATGGTTCTGTGATTCTGTGTGATTCTGTGATTCAGAAGCTATTCCCTAGTACTGAAATCTTATTATTGGCAGACTGTTTATATAATGCAGTCAAAAATATATTGTTAATACAGTTGAAAATCTTAACAGTCTTATCAAAGAATTTTCATTTGTCCACATTTAATCACTAATTAGTGCCACTACAAAAAAAAAAGAAAAAGAAAGAAAAGAAAGAAAAGAAAAGAAAAGAAAAAATCAATTATAATACAATTTAAATTGTTGTTCACACATCCTAGTACCTACCCCTTTTTCTGGAGTTATGATCATCTTTCCACTGCTCCTCTGGATCTGAAATAATTGTCCCCAGTCTGGAGTGGGATATGGAAAGTCATCACCACAGTAAGTACTACATCTTGATGAGTATAATATTAATGATGATGGTTTCTTTCTCTTCATCTCTCCAGGATTTACCTAGACCTATTTTTATGTCTTTGTTAAACCCGCTTTGCGATTTTATCTTTCTACATTGGTCTGCAACCATAGTATAGAGCATTTTATGTATACTGCTTACATTTTTTGTTCTCTTTAGGGACAAACCCTAAAAACAGTTTTGTCCAGCTCTCATGTCTGCTTTTCTCTGAGTTATTTATAGCCCTGAAGCCTAGGCCATGTGTCCTGTCTCCCATGCTTGTACTTGTGCTTGTAACCACAGTTACACTATACAAGCACAAGCAAAAGTATAACTGAGAGTCAAACTGAGCATAACAACAGCCACTAGAAAAGTGGCTGTTACAGACAATCAAATAAAAGCAAATTTCCAAGCAGGCTGAAGCAAGTTGGGATGAAGTAAACCTTGCAAGCCTCAGACCTGAGGCTCTGCAAAGTCAGTACAAGTCTGCAGTGTGTTGCTACCAAAGGCAATCCTGTATTTTACTGGGCTACAGAGCTAAAAAGTCATAGTCTGCAAACATGTGCCGCGTCCTGCACCTGGGACGGGGCAACCCTGGTTATACGTACAGACTGGGCAATGAGACGCTGGAGAGCAGCCCCGCAGAGAGGGATCTGGGGGTTGTGGTTGACAGCAAGTTGAATATGAGCCAGCAGTGTGCCCTGGCAGCCAGGAGGGCCAACCGTATCCTGGGGTGCATCAAGCACGGCATTGCTAGCCGGTCGAGGGAAGGGATTGTCCCGCTCTACTCTGCACTGGTGCGGCCTCACCTTGAGTACTGTGTGCAGTTATGGGCACCACAGTACAAAAAGGATGTAAAACTGCTGGAGAGTGTCCAGAGGAGGGCGACGAAGATGGTGAAGGGCCTAGAGGGGAAGACGTATGAGGAGCGGCTGAGGTCACTTGGCCTGTTCAGCCTGGAGAAGAGGAGGCTGAGGGGAGACCTCATTGCAGTCTACAACTTCCTTGCGAGGGGGAGTGGAGGGCCAGGCGCCGACCTATTCTCCTTAATCACCAGTGATAGAACCCGCGGCAATGGTGTCAAGCTGAGGCAGGGGAGGTTTAGGCTGGACATTAGGAAGAGGTTCTTCACTGAGAGGGTGGTTGCACACTGGAACAGGCTCCCCAGTGAAGTAGTCACTGCACCAAGCCTGTCTGAATTTAAGAGGCGTTTGGACTGTGCACTTAGTCACATGGTCTAAAATTTTGGGTAGACCTGTGCAGTGCCAGGAGTTGGACTCGATGATCCTTATGGGTCCCTTCCAACTCGGGATATTCTGTGATTCTGTGATTCATAAATCACAAACCACACCTGGTAGTACTCAAGGTAAAATCAATTTTAAAGTTAACAAAGGGGATAGAAAAACTGAAAACTCTGAACAAAAGTGCACATACACCAGCCTAGGAGACCCCCCCCAGAGCAAGTCAAACTGCTGGCAGACAGGTTGGGACCCTGACAACTTATTGTGATGGCCTGTTGTATTTTTATAACTGTTGTATTCTGATTAGATATTATAATTGCATTAAGAATAAATTATTGGTTTCTCACATAAAGTGTGTTCTTTTGATGCACTTAATGATATTTTGAGCACAAAACATTTTTTTCAAACAAGAAAAAGAAAATATTGATCATTTATTTGACTAGAAATTTTTAGTGATTATTCTGTTATTTTCAATGCTTAATGTATCAAAACCCTGTTTCAGTGTCTTTCTAAGTCTATGATAATAAGCAATCTTTAGTCTTAATTTACTAATTCTAAGTAGTAATAGTAATACTAATACTAAGAGATATGGTTTAGTGTGGGCCTTGTTAGAGTTAGGTCAGAGGTTGGACTAGGTGATCTTGGAGGTCTCTTCCAACCTGAACGATTCTGTGATTCTGTGATTCTGTAATTCCAATGAAGAAATTAGCATTCATCAGCTGTTGGGACTTAGTTTTTCATATTTTGAATTCAAACATCTACATAACCAAACTAACCTCTGAATTTGGCTCTGCATTTGCATTCTGCCTTATTATAAATAAGATTGAATTGTTTTATATGTATCCTACTCTATGATGGGAAAGTCAGAAATGACATCTTTTTAAGAAATTCTTGACAGTTGTTTTTATTATATTTGCCTTCATAAGAAAAAACATAATCAGCAAATTAGGTGGGAGAAGTCCAAAATAAAATGTTTTTAAATTTGTGGTTTTAGCAATCGAGCAACAAATGATTACACCTCGAAGGGCAAAAGCAAGGAAGTTGAAATACAGGTATCAGTGGCCACAGAATAACAGTAGGAAGATACAATTACAGTATGAAGAAACTGCACTGTCTGTTACATTTGCCTTCATTTTATCATCACTCTCCTTCACTTTCTATATAATTGTCTTACATACAGAAAAGCGAAGCATCAAGGAATGGAAAATTAAGACTGAATACAGCTGTCTGTGGAGCAGGCTGGGCAGGGAGGTGATAGACTTTTACTCTTTGGAAGTTTTCTGTGCCAGGCCTGTGCAGTCTGATCTGACTTTGTGGCTGGCCCTACTCTCAGCAGCAGGTTGGGCTGGACACCTCCACAGGGCCCTTCCAGCCATAGCAGGAATGATGCTGGAAAAGGTCAGGCTCATGGGCATGAAGGGAGAACTGGGTGCAGTCACTGTGTCACTGGACGGGCAGTTGCTTACTCTTTGGTGGCTCTTTTTTAGCTTGTCCTTGATATATTAATTCAGTCTATGAACTCCTTGAAGCCTGGAGTGTCTGCCTGTTGCTATTTGTATTTGCAAATCTCCTGGTTTGATGGACCTAATCTGTAGGGACTATTACAAACAATATGGTTAATACAATTTAGACTTTTAAGCAGATCTTAAATGACTGCTAAGTGATTTATTACATGTCTAGTTGAGGCATTTAAGTAAGGTGCAGATTCAAGCATCTTAAAAGCCTATTTCTTTTATGGATGAAAAAAGAAGTAATTACTGCAGTAAGCAAATCAGAGCACCCTAAGGAGCATGACTAAAATATAGCAGCTGTGAAGTCTCCAAAAGGTCAGGAATATCAAATTCAGAAAAGAAGTTCAACATCATGCTAAGACAAAACTATAAAAAAACTACATAACCAAGGAGTTTTACTAGGAACTGGATAAATAATGGCTTTATGGTTTCACAAGATTTTATTTTCTGTAATGTTTATTTCTGGGGTGTTGCTTGCTCTGTGGATACTTTTAGTGATTTTTTTCTCTGTTCAGCTTTCATGCTGAGTGCCAGATAGATGGCTCTCATATACCATCTTTACTTATAAAGAGGTTACACAATATACAACAGCTTGAATACTGATTAAGGTAGGTCTGTCTGCATATCTGAGTTCAGCTATGCCCTACCTAAAATGGCCTAGCATTCAAAACATGGATTTTGAATAATTACAAGCTTTAAGGGAATAAAAAAAAAAGAAAAAAATAGAAAGGGAAGTGACTTGAACTGGACTAAGCCTTGTTGATATGACTGTGTATTGTTGATGGTGTAATTTATAAGCAACGTTGTATGTGTGACTCATACAAATTTTCCCTCCTTCATTTTGGAAATGCTCCTTTTTGTCTTTGATTCTTGCTTCCAGAGTGGTGTACTGGCTTTCTATGTCCTGCAGTGTCTGATTGTTACCAAAATCTTCAGATTGCCTTATCTCACATTTCTGTCTATTAACACCTTTATGTTTCTTTTCTTTTTATCTGCAGGGCTGTTATAGTTCTTGATGATGGTACTATGACAGGTTATTTGATGTTTAGCAGGTGATTTGGTTTCCAGATTGTGTTTCACATATGCTTTTCAATGATTATTCAATGTTAAATGCAACTGAAAAAGACTTGGTTTGTATCTTGTATTGATTTTCATGATGGCAAATTCCACCAAGTGGAATCCTTTTGGAACATCCACATCCTCAGCTCTATCTTTGCTGGTGTGTTTTCCTCTTTTTGATAGGTGATACATTGGCTATTTCATAATTTAAACAGTTTATTTTTCTTCATTTTACTTTTTTTTTTTCTGATAGCATTTCGTTTTATTTCTACTCTTTTTTTCTTTCTTTTTCCCTTTTTGTACTGTAGTTGTAATACTTTTTTTTTTGTCAGTTCCAAGCAAAAAGGTTTTTATGTCTTTCTTAAAGCACAGAGATTTCAAGAATCTTTACAGTCAAATTCCTCAAGCAACCTGAGAAAACTCTTCAATCAGTAATAGAACAAAATATTAAAATTATTATATTTAAAAGGAATGGAAGACAGAATAATTCTTCCTTTAAACTTAAAATACTATTCTTGATGCATTTAGTTCATAGGTCAATAAGCAAATTAAGGTGTGGCATAATTTCTGTGTTTCTGAGCATACTATTAAATTGAAAAAGAATTATGATTAGACAGCAGGATGAAAGTTTTACTTTCAACTTACAAAGTTTTAACTAATATAAATGTAGCAGTTGGGAGACAAAATTTCAAAGCCCTGCTTGTCGTTGACATCTTTTCTGACATTCAGTTAATCATTTATCTCTATTCATTTCTTTGTCTGCAAACTGAATATAATGATAATGTCCACTATGTAGTATGGCTGTGATGATACAGGGAATATTGTGAAAGGTGTAGGAACCTGTTAGTAAGACCCATCTGAAAGAAATAAAGTATGAGGAATTATGTATTTGGAGATGAAAGAGAATAGATAAGAAGATGACTGGTATTTTCTATATCGTAATTTTTCACGTAATTTATCTGATTATGTTGTGTTCTCTCTGGTGAATCTTGAGTGACATAATTTTTGTTTTCAAGACTTTAATCATTTGCTAAAACACAGCACTAACATATTACACAATCATTGAATATTTTAGGATCCCAAAACTCCTGCTGGCACTGTATAATGAATTACTTCTAGCACATACAAATAGCAAAATAAAATCCTTAACGTTTATGTTGTTGTACATTTCTGGTTTGTATATGATCAAGATTAGTACTGAATCAAAATCCCTCTTATTCATTCACTCGGTCCATTTCAAAATCTAATGAAGTATCTTTTCTAATCTTGAGTCTTTGAATGTCTTCACTCAGAATTGAACTTCATTCATTAAAACAGAATCTAACAAGGAGACACAAGCATAAACTCAGTACAGAGGAATTCACAAAGATAATAAAATTCCTTGGATCAGAAATATTGTGTTTAGATTTTCAGGTTTAAACAACAGGTTTGTATATAGACAACAATAACTGCAAGCAATTTTGATCAACAAAAGATACCGAGTAAATAACCCAACAATCTTAGCACTAAAGGTAAATTGTGTTCTCTTTATAAAAGTACAATCAATGACTATATAGCAGTTCACCAGAAACTTCATATCTCTTATTCCCCGCACTGGCATGATTTGCTGTTGTTAAGCACTGATCAATTCTGTCTTGAAAATGGCTTTTTAAATAATTCATATAGTCTTTGATAATAAATTTTTCTACATTAATCAGAATAAATCTATCAATAAATTCTACGATATTTTCAGTCTTTTAAAGGAAAGAAAAAATGAAGCAAAGTGGTTAGTCATTTGGATAACCTAGCTTATTTTATCAGTTTCATAATTTCAATCCAGTATATTTTAACAGAATACTTTAAAGATTAAAAATCCTGTCTGTCTCACCACGCTTGTCTTCTTCAGTTATATGGCAATCATATTCTCCTATTTTATCACATGCCACACATAAACGAACTAAAATATCTTGAAGTCGCTTAGATTCTCTATTTTAATCCCTTTGTAAGGAAATGTATTTATGTTTGTTAGAAACATATTGTTTCCATTTCTGAAGCCTTGTCTTGCTTTCCCTGGTGACCACTGATAAGAACTTATTTAATTTCAGCTGTCAATTTTTTCCTATAATGATTTAGAGAAATAAAGGTCTCACATATTGATTTTTTTTTAATTCATATTTTGTCTTCAGTTCAGCTAAGTTAATTTCCGAAGAGCTAAAAGTGGGCCAAATCCTAACTTTCTCTCTGAATACAACAAGTTTTACTGTTGCAAACATTTCACTGCTGTTAGTAGTGTTCATCCAGAATAAGACCTGCAGACATTACAGACCTAAAGTGAATCTGGAGTAATTGGTCTCCTCAGCACCACGGCAGGCTCCCTGAGGAATAGGGAAACTACAGGTGACAAAAGGGAAATTGGTCCATTATAGATCAGAATAATTTGGTGAGATATAGATAGATATAGATAGATATAGATATAGATATAGATATAAATTGATATAGATATAGATATAGATAGATACAGATAAATTGGTGAATTATAGATAGATTACCCTTTGTATCCTTGTGAAGAAGAACTAGTAGAGATCCCATCTTAGTGAAGAATTAAGTAGGAGCACTGCTGAGAGGACAGCAGTGATGAAGAAAGCAAAAGAAATCCTACTGTTTTCCTGATGGATTGAATTGAATGCAGCAGTTGAATATGTTCTGTTGTTGATACTTTTATGAGAAACACATTACTTATGTGCATATCTGAAGCAATTAGATACTCTTTTCTTAAAACAAACTAACAAACAAATATGAAAAAAGAATTAGTGAGGAAAAATAAAATGAAGAATCTTCTACTTTAAAAAAAAAAACAAGAAAAGAAAAAATATCATAAAAATCACTCACCATACAGTTCCAGTGTCCACTGTAGAAATCTGATGTCTCTGCAAGCCCCTGGCAATAGTACATAATGGAAAATTTTGTGCAAATAGTCAGCCCAGAGAGGAAAATGGGCATTTGGAAAACAAAATCTACAACTTGGAACAATTTACAAACATTCCATTCCAAAGACTTCATGTAATCTTTCTGTTCAATTACATTTTTTTTTTTCATAGCTTGATAGATATTTCCTGTGGACAAAAAGAGGACACAGAATTCTCTGTATTAGATATCATAAACAAATAATTCATTTTATTTTAATTATTCTGATTAGACTGAAGTATAAATAACTTTAACCTAGTTTGAAAAGGCATTAAAATTTTCAGTTAATTCTCAGAGGAAACTGGTTGTAAATTGAAATGAAAGGAAAAGAATCAATTGAAATGTGCCACAGGGTTTGCTGACAACTGTGTAAGAGTTATATTTTGTCCCCAAACTCAAGAAGTCAGGTTTTAAACAGCAAATGCATTTGATCTCTTAAAAGCTTGGACTTTGAAAGTAATCTAAAAATTCATGCTATTTAATAGAATAGCATGAATTAAAAACAAGAATATTATACATCCTGTGATGGTAGTAAAATAAAATGATAAAAGCTTACTCCAGATGTGCCAGAAGTGATCTAACATTTTTCAAAATCTTATTAAAAAGCTTATTAAATTCAGTGTATCTTTTCCTCCTATTCTTTTTGAACTGTTGTGATTCCCAAACTTATTTACAACCTATTCAAAGGCATATATTCTCCTCAGTTACAACTTGAACTGTAATTTTGCTTTTTTTTTTTCTCTGTCATTTAAGTTGCATTAATGTAACTTAGAAAACGATGTGACAATGTTCTCTTTCATCTAATTTAATAATTTTCATGTTTGTACAGATACAGAAGGTCTGGTGCACTGAGGTTTTTTTGCATAATAAGACACATACATGTGTTTCAAAGCTGGTCATAGAACCTTTGTTTTTCTGTTCAGATTTTGTTCATGTATACTTTCTTGTGTATTCATTATATCAGAATGTTTAACTGGGAAAGACCTCCTACTCTTTCAGTCATCTGCTGTGATAACTTATACTCAGAACTATAAGTTATTTCATGAACAAATTAAAGTTTATCATTAGAGTAATTTTTCATCTGCTTTGTATTTCCCTCCTTCCCATTTATACCCTTTCATGACATCATTGTTACTGAAATACTGACAGTATATTTTCACTACCCTTTAATTTCTAGGCTAATTAATAATTTTAACAATATCTCTGTTAACAAATATTAATTTATTTGATACCCAATTCCTAATAATATTTTTATTCTCGCAACCTTGCCTTTTTATTCCTAATGTTTATCTCCTGCATGATTACAGCCCTTCATCTTCAATCTTTTAGATTTTTTTGCTTCTCAAAATATCTTTCCTGCCCTTCTTTCCCTCCTCTCCTAGTGGCTGTGATGTGTATTGAATGCATTTTTCCAGGATTACATGAATCTGATTAATAACCAGCCGGGGATTTGGGAAGTACAATTCGGATTAAATCGAGAATAGGAATCTACCTCTAAGAATTTTTAATTCACCATAAATTGTTGACAATATCCAACATAGGCAAGTCTGAATGGGCCAGCTCTAAGGATGTGACCAGTATATTATTTTGCTTGTAAGAGGCAAAGAATTCTTGCATCCTACAGAGGCAAGAGGAAGAGAGAATCCTTGAAAACAAATGTTCTCTTTATTATCCTTTAGTGATGAAATAAGATGAAATAATGAAAAAGTGAATCAACTGTATGAGACAGAAGAGTAAAGTTAAGTTTTGAAAAGAGCTTTGATAACTTCCACTAGGTCCTATTAAATCACCAGTAGCTGCAAGAGGTAAGCATTCAGCATTTCTTCCCAGTGTTAGGTCAATACAAGCAAGTAATCTGCTTAAATTAATCTATTCTTTGATCTTGGTGGCAAAATAATGTAAAGTGCTAAGAAAAATGGAAATGTTTCATTATTCTGTGATATAAACCTCTGAATTTATTGAGACTCCATCATCGACATCTTAAGTGCCAATTTTAAGCCTTTTCAGGATAAACCTTAAGTCACCTTCTTATGTGCTTCTGGAGTAACCGTACTTGAGTATTTTCCTTCCTTTTGAGTGGAGCACTCTATTATTTAAAATAAGTAGATGTCTTTATACATCTTGATGACTCCTAGCATTATTGTCTTTTAATACTAATGCTTATTATTTCCAGTGCTGCTGACTGGGTAAAGTGAATGACTCACTGGCTTTTTCACATCTTCTTTTTATTTTGTTTGTCTCAGATGTATCTATTTGAATGTGTTTGGTAAATGAAAACATAACAAAACCCTGAGATCCAGAGGCATTTATAATCCAGAAAAAAAGCTGACTGAGCACTTTTTGAACAAATGGATGAGAGTCCAGTGCTTAACACAACAGTGTGGCATTTACTAACACAAATGTTCCCACTGACTTCAATGGCACTTCAGTATGAAAGCTTGGGTTAATAACTACTACTTAGCCCGAGTAAAGGTTGTAGTATAGAGTCCTCTCTTGAAAGACTGAAATATTTCCCTGGGGAAATAAGCAATCAATTGGCTGGCACAAAAGCCTGAACCTTTTACAGTCAGGTTATACTTTGACATAGACTTCTTTAACCAGATCTAGTTCTGCCATTTACAGCCACCCCGGAACTTCCCGCACCAGTTATTTCCACTGATACAGCTATTTGTGGGGAATAAATATATGGAATTTTTTCATATTAAAAACATGTTTTGTTTCCCTTTTGGATGGGAGGAGTCCCATTCAAATTATTTTCAATGTAGACCTGTTCTTTCAAATGGCAATTCTGGATCCCCCAAACAATCCTACTAGCACAGCTGGTGATACGGTGGCAAGGCTGTGTGGCTGCTTACCACTTGTACTAGGGCCAAAAGAAATCCCTGTCTTATCACAGTCTTATCTATAACCATGAGAAAGAAGGTGGGAAGAACATCTATCATAGAGGAAAAAAAAAAAAAAAGAAAAAAAAAAGAAAAAAAGAAAAAAAAATGCTATAAACTTTTTAATTGCCTAAATTAACCTACTAGCTTTGGAATATTAAACACCTTGAACATAAGCTGTACCAGGGACAAGATCAATATGTACTCTTTTTACATATTGTTAGTTTTGCTCATCTTAACCAAATTAAAACAAAATTCTCAAAATTCTTATACAGGTATCTATACATAAAGTCATCTTTATGACATCTGTTTTGGTAATAAGAATTCCTGAAAATTAGAAGTTTCTATTAAAGGAAAAAAAAAGATTAAAGAAATTAGAGGATGATTATCCATATATCTCACATTTTGGAAGATCAGGTCATCAAATATATCAGTAAAATTTGATGTGGTTGCTCTTTGAAAACTTTGAATATTTGAATCATGGAATTCTGTATTTATTGTGTACCTTTGAAAAGTGAGTGTGTTTTACAAAATAAAAGATGTTAAACTTCATTTCAACCTGACAGAAAAAATATCCAGCTTAATAAAATAGGTGGTCTGTGATCTAGAGCAGATCTACATCCTTGTTGTATATGACAGGGTTCTGCATTCACAATGTGCTTAAAGTTTTTAAAGTTACATTGTAAATGTTAAAATGTCCAAAATATAATTGGAGAGAATTCACACAATATTTTATGCAATAAAAAATCAGTCCTCCATTTGAGTGCTAGTCTTTTAAATGTCAAGAGGCAGCTTGTTTCAGTATTGTAGTCAGCTAGAAAATAAAATACACCCATCATCCAGTTGCCTCTTATATTGGATCATTCAGTAAGGAGGTGTTCACAAAGTTACATAACTCTGGAAAAAGTGTAGCTTAACAATAAATATAAAATGCATGGCTTATGAAGTGCCTAAGAGGAAGATAGCAAGATCCCAAAATTGTATAAGTAACCACGCACAGATGTTAGGATCAGATACTATGTAACTGGGATTTTGACTCAACTGAAAGGTTGTTACTGAATCTTTTTAGCAAGTCACCAGAATACAGTAGTAGTACTGGAATTATATGTTGAAGCCTTTTAATGCCAATATCCATTTGCCACTCCTGTTTGCAACATTGCCCAGGACTTTACAGTAACTAACCTTACCCTCAGATTGAAAATCCAATTACCATAAGAGAGAGGCTTTTCTTTCTCCACCTCTTTAATAATAAAAATGCCAGCGACCCTATTTCCCACCCAGCTGTCTCTTTTTAGATTCACATAGCTGAATTGGTACAAAACGTTCTTTTGTATTAAAGATACAGAATGATTTTACATAACAGTTTAGTTTGACCCATGAACAAATAAAAGAGATTCTTCCTACCCCCACACTCCTGCCCCTGCTAGATCATTTCCTTCCACTCTCAGGCAAGAGGTAGGTATGTAGACAGTGGGAGTAGTAGGAGTTTATTATTTCCAGGGGAAGAGCAGAGTGAATCTTCTGTAATGGAAGTGCAACAAAAATAAACCAGACTGAAGAAGACAGCCACATCAAGGAAATATGTTTCCTGGAATTCTGTATTTAGAACTCTCCAAGTTCAAAACAAAAAATTAAGTATGGAGGAAATACCGGTAACTTAAGTCAGAGTATGAGAGTAAGTTTAAAACAAACATAGAATTTTACACATTGTCTTCAAAGCAAAAAGGGTCTTCAGAAAGAGTTCAGATTAAAAAATTAAGTTTTCAATAAAAGAAGTTTCAATGTGGCAGTTGAAGTCTAGTACAAAGTCTTACTAAAAATTCAGAAATAGAGAAATGATGAACACACTTTGTTCATCCACACAGGAGGCATTCATCCCCAGGTTTACCTCCAATCAGCTAAATTAGTTGTTCACATGTGAGATACATGTCTAGTCTCCATTATGTCAATGGAAATCTAATCAGGACAGCCAACAGATCTTTGAGTGCAATTTGGTTGAGCAAATATAGGTGTCTATTCTAAGATGAGTATTTCTGTAGTTTCTGTTGCTAGCTCCATATTGACAGTCATGGGAGTTTAGACACTCAGCTCATATGGAGACATCCACATTTAGATAGTAAAATATAAATATTTTAATTTGGAACTGAATCTCACTTAATCTGCCATGCAATAATGGTATCAGTAAAACACTTATGGGAACACTATATCATCATATGCACATACTACATTAAAACATAGAAAAAAAATATTTTCCTAAAAAGAAAAATCTTTATCTTGATAAGAAGAAAGAAGTCAGTATAACCACATGAATCTTCTGTCCACAGCATTACAACCTCAAGTATGAGACTTGTCTTTTTCTTTCCACATAATAGGACTAGGAGTACACATTTCCTCTTTAATACTTGCTTGTTGCAGTCCAGGTTGCATCAAATTTTGGCATGCTACTTAAAGTTTTCCTTTTTTTCTTTCTGTATTTTTTTCTGCCAGTTTTACTGAATGCATTGAGATATTGCTATGAATGCTTCAAATTATACTACTTAGAATCAAAGTGACAGTGTTCTAACTAAAATGGAGGACAGCCTTAGTATGTCCCTCTGAAACTCTTCTGGCTTCTATATCTTCAATCTGATCTTTTCACAGCTGATCACCCCAAAATTCATTTGGTCCTAGCCCACTGATAGCCAAATTTAATTTCAAAGATCTGTATTTTTCCAGTATTTTGGTTGGAAAATGATAAAGAGAAAGAAGTGTGAGAGTGGGATGTTGTCACAGTTGAGACTGTTTTTTATAGCTCTTGAGTTCCCTATAACCTGGTGATATCCAAAGCGTTGAAGTTCTTTGGGGACCCCCAGAGTCCTCTGTCACAGAGCATACCTAAGAGACAGAGGATCTTACCTAATTTAAGAGGTGTACTGAGGTATCTCCAGACCAAAAAGTCTTCAAGGAAAATATAAAGATCAATGAATTTATAAATGTATATTGACAGCATTTAACCTTGCATATTTTTGGTCTGTGAGAATGCCATAGTCACTAGCTTTAGAGGTAGTTTATCTATTTCTTCTGGGAAACCCATGCTAGATTTTAATTATATCTGGAAGTTAAAGAGCTTCTGCAAAAGATTTAAAGGAAACACCACATCAGAGTATTCTGTAACCCAGTCCCAGGATACTGTCATGAAATATAAAAGAGTGTGTTTTTAAAAGAAGACAGAATTAAACGTAAGCTTCTGATAACCCTTGTAAAGATCTTAATTTTTGAACTAGTGAGAAAAATATTAGGGACATTGCCTATGTAAGATTTTATGTAATGAAAACACAAATTACAAATTACCAAAGTGGTAGAAGAACATTTTGGTTTTTAAAATCAATTTGTGAAGAATGAATCACAAAATAGTTGAAGATGGAAGCTTCTGGAGGTCAACTACTTCAACCACCAAAGCAGGGCAACTGATTGCAGTGGGCTTAGGTACGTGTCCAGTTGGCTTTTGAATACCTCCAAGAAAGGAGACTCCACAACCTCTCCGGGAAAACCTATTCCATTGCTCAGTTACCCTCACAGTATATACATATTTGCTTATATTTAAACAGAATTTCCTGTATTTTCAGCTTTGCTCATTGCCTCTTGTGCTCTCATTGAGCACCAATGAGAAGAGTCTGGCTCCATCTTCCTTAGTCCCTCTATCAGCTATTTATACACATGCAAAAGATCCCTCCAAGCCTTCTCTTCCCCAGACTGAAAAGTGCCAGTGCTCTCAGCCTTTCCTTTATTTCATATACCTGAGTCCCTTAATTATCATTGTGGCCCTTCTCTGGACTCTTTCCAGTATGTCCATGTCATAGACATGGCGACCCACACCGCCTTAACCCCCNTGATGCAGAAGGATGGGGATATCAGGTGTGTACCTCAAGGAGATTTAACCCTAGGAGAAAATTAATCTGTAAGTTAAGTTGTGTGTTGCAGGAAGACACTACAGAACCAACAAGTCAACGTTGCAAGGAACCGGGCAAGCATAGCAGTGACTCGAGCTAAGCTGGTGCTGGCGTCCAGAAACCCTGCTCCTCCTGTCCTGAGTGACCATCACAGCAGACAAGACTGAAAACATCAACAGTTCTTATTGACAGGAGCCCAGCAATGGACATAGCATGTAGATGTGTCTCACCAGGGCTGAGCAGAGGGTAAGGATCACCTCCCTCAACCTGCTGGCAGTGCTCTGTCTAGTGCAGCCCAGGAGGCTGTTGACTGTTTG
Source organism: Anseranas semipalmata (assembly GCA_013399115.1). Taxonomy (NCBI): domain Eukaryota; kingdom Metazoa; phylum Chordata; class Aves; order Anseriformes; family Anseranatidae; genus Anseranas; species Anseranas semipalmata. The sequence continues at coordinate 61,201 of VXAA01004093.1, read as the reverse complement.
TCATGGGTGGAAAATAATATGCATTTTACTCAGAAGAGAGAAGCAGCAATATGTTGTATTGATAACAAAGCTCATGTGACTTAACAAAGATTCAATGATAGTAAGGTACACCTGAAGATAGCTTTATTGCACACTATATAAAAGACCCTATATACTACTTAAAAGACACTAAATGAAAAGACATTATATACTACAGAGGGGACTGCATAAGGAACTGGGTTAGATGACATTACATCAAGGACACCCTCCCATTGAGTCACGAGGTTCAGAGTGGATCCCCTTGCTTTCTAAACTCCTTGAACCGAGGAGGTAAGGAGCCTAGGAGTGGCAGAATCCACTCCTAGTCCCAGACTTGGCCAACAGTTTATGTCTAAAGGATTATATGCATTACACGAACCCTTTATGCTACTTAGCTAAGATTATAAAGTGTGATCACAAAGCACCATTACAGCATATTAGCATGTTGTTACTTTCCCATTCTACTTACCAATTATCTGAGTGATAAGGGTCCTCTCAATCCACAGAAATAAATTTTGGAGGCATTCCTGTCCAAGGGGAGATCCTGGTGTGCATCCCACTGTTGTCAGGAGAGCTTAAAGGGCTCTTGGGCTGCTCACTATTTATGGGGTAAAATGATGAACTTACGGTCACATTTGCATACAGATATTAGTTTCTTCCAAATTTGGCAAGCACTGTGGTTAGGATGAGCATGGCGGATGGGGGATGGGTGTCATTTCTCAAAGTAGCCCTGGTCTATTTGTCTTCTGTCTTACCTGAATCCAATATACAGCCATCACAACCAGACACATCCATCACGACTGTCATTGATGGTTATCTGCTTAGGCCCTATGCTCTATTGAAGCTGGGGGGTCAGGGAGGGGTGGGCAGGGAGTGCAGGGCAGAGTACACCATCATAAGGTGGCTCATGGTCAGCTTGTTGTCCACCAGAACCACCAGTGCCTTTTCTACAAAGCTGCTTTCCAGACAGCTGGAGCCCACTGTGTACTAATCTATGGGGTTATTCCTCCTTAGGAGCAGGACTTGGCTCCCTTTTTTGTTGAATTTCATGAGGTTCTTGTCAGCTCATTTCTGCAGCCTGCCAAGCTCCCTCAGAAAGTTGGCTTGACCATCTGTTGTATCAATCACTTATCCCAGTCTTACACCATCTACAAACTTGCTGAGGGTGTCAGGTCATAAACGAAGATGTTAAACTGTATTGGCTCCAGCCTGGACCACTGGGGTACAACACTAGTGACTGGCCCCCAGCTGGACTTTTTGCTGCTGTACACACTTTTTGAGCCTGGAAGTTTTCTTCTGATTTTCAGTTCACCTCACTAATAACATATCTAGCATGTATTTCATTAGCTTGTCTATGAAGACATGAAGGGAAGCAGTGCTGGAAGCCTTACTGAAGTCATAAACAACATCCACTGCTCTCCCCTCATTCACTGAGCTAGTCATTTAACTGCAAAAGACTACCTCATTGTCCAGCATGATTTCCCTTCGATAAATATGTGCTAACTACTCCCAGTCACCTTCTTGTCTGTCATATGTTTGGAAATGACCTCTACAAGTTCCTTGCCATCTTGAGCTCCTGATGGGTTTTGGCTTTCCTAGCCCCATCCCTGCATGCTCAGTATCTCTATATTGCTCCATTGTCATCTGTCCCCATTTCTACCTCTTTTATGCTTCCTTTTGATGTTTGAATTTTACCAGGAGCTTCTTGTTTATCCATGCAGATCTCCTGCCACCTTTTCTTGACTTCCTTCTCATCAAGATGGACCATTCTTGAGCTTGAAGGAGGTGATCCTTGAAAGTCATCCAGTTCTCCTGGATCCCTGTTCTCTCCAGAACTGTCTCCCATGAGATTCACCCCTGAACAGGCTAAAGTTTTCTCTTCTGAAATCCAAAGCTGTGATCCTGCTTTTTGCTAGCTTCTACGTCTTGGGATCCAGAACTCCACCATCTCAGATTCACCGCAGCCAAGGCTGCCCCTGGCCCTCACATCCCCAGTTAGTTCTACTTTATTTGTAAGTACAAGATCCAGAAGAGTGTCTCCCTTCACTGTCTTCTTGATCGCCTGTGTTAGGAAGTTGCCATCAATGAACTCCAGAAACCTCCTGGACTGATTAAGTCCTACTGTGTTATTGTGCCAGCATGTTTCAGAGTGGTTCATTTTCTTGCATGAGGACCACGGTCTGTGAACGTGAGCCTTCTTCCAGTTGTCTGAGGAAGGCCTCATCTGCTTCCTTCTGGTCAGGCAGTCTGTAGCAGACACCCACCAGAATGCCACTTAGGTTGGTCTGTTCACTAATCTTGACCCATAAACTCTCAGCTTGCTCATCAGAACCATCCCAACCTCAATTGCTGCTCACATCAAGGACAACTCCCTCTCCTTGTCTTCCTGGTCTGTTCCTCCTAAAGATTCTGTATCAACCCATTTATAATCTAAGTTACTTCTATATGTGTGTAACTGCCCAGGAATAGAATTATAGATGCCTAGAGAATTTCAATGTGTTTATTTTTATGACCATAGGACTTTTGGCTCCTACATGGTTATGTAGCAGCTAGGTAGGAATTATGTGAATGCCAGGATTCCTGTGTATTCAGGTAAACCCTAAAGGAACTATTTGTTTAATAAATTCCTCCTTATAGATCTAGCCCAAAGAATTACATTCTCTCTACCACACTAAAACAATTCAAGTTCTTTCCTAAAATATTTTTTAATGTTTTAGTTGAAAAAAAGATGAAAAAACACACTACAGATATCATAGCTGGTTTTGAATAAAATGACATGAAAAAATAGGAAAAAATGTGGCTTAAGACTAGATATACTCAACTATTTTAACTGTTGCACATTATGCAATTAATGTGTACTAAGAAACACACCTTATGTGCAAAGCTATAATTTGAAGTTACTCTAATAAGTCTTAATAGACAAATCAGTTATTATTAATTCAGTTACAATGATACTAGCATTTATATTCTAACAATGATACTAACATTTACAGTCTAAATTATTACAGAAAAATTTGAAATCTTTCAATGCTAATATGGTTAAAATCATTATACACACAATTCCTAGTGTCTATGCCTTTTCTCTGTTTTTATGCTTACATTTGCAATGCCTCTGGGATCATAAGGTCAACAGGACTTGTCTTCCGCAAGAAAAACGGATGGGTGAGTTTTAGGTGAGTCAGCAGTTGACTGATTTTTTGTCAAAAAGAGTATGACATTTTTAATGGTTGTCAATTCCTGCTCCCTGCAAGGTCTACGTGGTGTTACTTTTTTTTTTTTTGATCATTCATTATTCATATGCAATTTCACTTTATATCTTAATTATATGCATATATATATATGCTTTACATATATTAGGCATTTTTTATTTGTTCACTTTGTTATACATAAAACTAGTTTTATGCAGCTCAGAAGACTATATTCCATTAATGACCAGGATTTTTAGATGTACATAGCTTGGAGCCCCAGGTATCATCCTATGCCCACACTTGCAAGGCCTCTGCTATCATCCTACACTTGTAATTCTCTACATGGCAATTTTTATTCTAGGATCATAAAAAGAAAAAAAAAACTATTTGCTATTAAGATTCATTCATTACAGTAATTTATCAAAATTATCATAAAAAAGATGTAATAATTTCATTAAACTCAGCTATAGCTAGATTGAGTTAGGTAGTATTCACCTGATTCTTAGATAGTTGTTACAGTGAAACAAGATAAAACAAAGCTACAGGCAAGCCAGGATTAGTCCAGACAATTTTGACTCCTGAGGCCTTGAAGACACTGTGGCCAGCAATACCATAGTTACTGGGCTACAATGTCAAATGTCTTCCAATCCATCTACCTGTGCAAATAGATATTTTGTGAGGGAGAATCTAAGACAGTCCATGAAGAATCAAGATTTCCCAATTATTATTCAGGATTACTCTATGTATTTGGAGCCCATTCAAATCACAGTGAATCCAGTAACAGTCCTTATTGGATGCATCTACATTATTGACAGGTGCAAACCAAAGAAGGAAGGACAAACATTTGATTTGACGTGGTCTGTTACAGTTCCAGGACTGTCCATCCTTTCCCATCAAGTAATATAACAAAGATAAATGAAAAATACTACATGGGATGGAATAATCCCCAGTGGTAGTACAGGCTGAGATATAACTCTTCTGAAATGCCTCTGGGGATTGTGTTGGGCAGGAAAATGAGCATCAGTTAGCAGTGTGACAGGGCAGCAAGGAAGGCAAATCGTGTCCTGGGCTATATCTGTGGACAAAGATGATAAAGGAGTATGATTATTCTACTCTATTTGTTACTCATTAGGCCACACCTGGAATAATGTGTCTAGCTGTGATTCCCACAATTCAAGCAAGGGAAAAACTGAAAAAATTGAAAGGGTCTAGTGGAGACCCACCACTCAGGTAACTAAAAGGACTGGATAATCTGATAAATGAAAAAGTATTGGAGAAATTGGGTTCATCCAATATGGAGAGGAGAAGACTGTGTGTGTGTGTCTTTAATCATAGTCTTCCAGTACCTAAAACGTCATACTGAGAAGATGGAGATACTTCCTTCACAAGAATGCATGATGGCAGGACAAGAAGCAAAACACACACATTTCTTCAGGGTAAATTTCATCTGGATATAAGAAATACATTATTTCCTATGAAAATAATGAAACCTTGAAACAAATTGCCTAGAGGAGTGGTTTCACTGGAAATATTCAAAACTGTTTTGACAGAGACATGGATAACCCAATTTAATGCCTCATTTCAGAAGAAAGATGCACATGTGATCTCCAGAGTTCCCTTCTAACCTGGAATTTTCTATGATTCTGTGATTTTCTATAAAAAATTATTGTTTATATATTTCAAGTATGTGCAGGGGATTTGAAATATATGGTCTGAGGAAACATCGGTGTTAGAGCTGTATGATTGTGAGGAACTTTGAAGATTCAAAGAAGCCCACCAGAATCACTAGATTCAAAGGTTAATAAGAATCTTTTCATGACTACAATGGGCTTTGAATGTACCCTTAAGTGTCCTGACTTATTGAAATTTTATTTTTCTTTTTTTGGTGGATATGTTTTCTAAGAATGCCTAGCACTATCGATATTCTGTCTGCACTTTGGACTAGGATTTTTTCACTTCATATATCATTTGCAACTTGGTGCTGTGATTCCAGAAAAAAATAAAAGTTTATCTTAATGGGTCTGGAAAAAAAAAAAAAAAAAGGAAAGAGAAGACATTGTTATAGAATTGAGGTACATTAGCTATGTGCTTTATTAACAGAAAACACATTGCATAAAGGAAGACTTTTATCTTAATTTTAATGAATAAATGTAGACATTTTAACATAATTTTGAAATTGTATCTGAAAGAGCACAGAATATGTCAACACAACCATTCATGATAACATGGGAGCAAGCGTGATTAGCGCTAATTTAATAGGCAGTAATAAAAATGTAAAAAAAACCAAAGGATTTGAATTTGTAAGGAGCTTTATGAAAAAAAAGAAATGGAAAGAGGTACAGGTAATTCTTTTAAAACATTCTGCTTTTAAAACAGAAGACCAATAAAAGACTTCCTGTTCACTGGGGCTGACTGTGAATGTAAGGATGGATCGAGTCTTTGTCTAGCATGCTAATCAAAAGACTATCCTTAGAAATAATAGGGTACTTTTTTGCATGTACACTAAATTGCCCACTCAATAGGTCAGTGTAATCATCGGTGTACAATTTACTAAGGAGATATAAAATGTGGGGTGCATGTTTAGGTGATCCAAACATTTAATTTCTAGATTTTCACACAAAAGACCTTAAAATGAACAGGTAGATTGGGATTCACTTAATTCAGTTGTACTTACTATGTATACCTACATAGGCTTCATCAATAGTTAGGGTGAAAGACAAGCATCTGTAATCATTCCAGGCAGATGTTTTAATTGACTATATTTTAAAGACTAATGTTAGGTGAAACCAATAATATTCTGAAGTTAAACTGGATATATAAAATAGGAGAAAAAATGAAATGGTAAAAATAAATGGTTTTGAGCCTGATCCAAAGTCACTAAAGAAAATGAGAACCATTTTATTGACTTCAAATTATTTCAATATGTCTATTAAAGACACCAGCTCACAGAAAGGTAATGTCAGAGTGCAGAATATTTTACTTTAAAATGTACCTCTGGTAATGGAAGAGTTACAATAAAAGTATTGAATTTTTCATTAACTCAAACTATAAAATAAAGAAATAGAATTTGGTTGACAAACAGTTTTCCCTAAGACTGATTTCATAGAATCATAGAATTATAGAATCATGGAATCATAATATCATAGAATCATAGAATGGTTTGGGTTGGAAGGGACCTTAAAGACCATCTAGTTCCGACCCCCCTGCCATGGGCACAGCCACCTTCCACTAGACCAGGTTGCTCAAAACCCCATCCAAGCTGAACCTGAACACCTCCAGGGATGGGGCATCCACAGCTTCTCTGAGCAACCTGTTCCAGTGCCTCACCAACCTCATAGTGAAGAATTTCTTCCTTATATCTAATCTAAACCTACCCTTTTTTAGTTTAAAGCCATTACCCCTTGTCCTATCACTAGACTATCACTACACTCATAAGGAGTCATCTTTCTTGTAGGCCCCCTTTAAGTAGTGGAAGGCTGCTATACGGTCTCCCTGCAGCCTTCTCTTCTCCAGGCTGAACAAACCCAGCTCTCTCAGCCTTTCTTCATAGGAGAGGTGCTCCAGCCCTTTGAACATATTTGTGGCCCTCTTCCAGTCCTGCTCTGGTCTCATAGACCTGTTATTCCATGTCTTATGCCAGGAGCACCAGAGCTGAACACAGTATGCCAGGTATGGTCTCATGAGAGTGGAGTAGATGGAGAGAATCGCCTCCCTCGAGTTCAAGCTTTTCATCCACTAGTATCCCCAAGTCCTTCTCCACAGGGCTGCTCTCTAGCCACCTATCACCCAGTCTGCATTCATGTTTGGGATTGCCTTGACCCAGGTGCAGCACCTTGCGCTTGGCCTTGTTAAACTGCATATTGTTTGCACAAGCTCACCTCTCCTTTTACTTTCCTTAGTAAAAGCTCTGAAGTTTTTGTAGTTAAAATAAAAGCAGACTTTAAAAAGACAAAAAATGCATCAGTATTTATCGTACACATGGAGAACAAAGTAAAAATATGCTGATTTGGACATTTGGTGCTTTTCTTTAAGACATCTCAAAAATACAGAAATTATCAAATATTGCATTTAAATACAATCATCTTTATTACATCTTGTCCTGGTTTCAACTGGGATGGAGTTAATTTTCTTCCTAGTAGCTGGTAAGGTACTGTATTTTGGATTTAGGATGAGAATAATGCTGATAACACACTGATGTTTTATTTGTTGCAGAGCAGTGCTTACACAGACTCAAGGACTTTTCAGCTTCCCGTACTGCCCTGCCAGCGAGGAGGCTGGGGGTGCACAAGAAGCTGGGAGGGGACACAGCCAGGACAGCTGACCCAAACTGGCCAAAGGGATATTGCATACCATATGACATCATGTGGGACAATAAAACTGGGGGTTGGCCAGGGGGGTGGCCACTGCCTGGGGAGTGGTGGGGCATCAGTCAGTGGTTGGTGAGCAATTGTGTTGTGTATCACTTGCTTTGTTTATTCTTTTTGTTATTATTGTTGTTGACTTTTTTCCCCTTTCTTAACTTCCTTTATCTTTCTTATTAAACTGTTCTTATCTCAACCCATGAGTTCTTGGACTTTTCAATTTTCTCCCCTATCCCATTGTGGGGGGGGAACTGAGTGAACAGCTCTGTGTTATTTAGCTGTCTGCTGGGTTAAACCACAACACATTTGCATGATAGCAATTCAAAGACCTAAAAATATCTGGTTTTGTAATGTTTTGTTTTCATAAGATATACATTTAAAAAGAGATCTGAGAAGTCAATTTTCTATTTAAGAATAATAGTGTTCATCTATAACACTGAGAAACCTTTTTCTATTCCAGAGAATACTACACAGAACAAGAATAACTCTTTATTCCCTCTGCAATACATAGAGAAGAGAGAGAACAATGACAATAAAATTAGAAGGACTGAATAACAATCTAGCCTCTTTCCTATGAAATGTATGCTTGATGCCTATTACATGACCACGACTCTTACAAAATAGAAAGGAGAACAGTTACAAAATTGTATTTTTTTTATAGGATTCACCAGCATAAAAGCAAGAAAAAAAAGATGATTAATATTACACTGACAGCTGGGTCCCTCCATAGTTCCCCAGTTTAGTATGGTAAGTCCAGAAGACTGCATTTCATTACTTGATTACATTGTTGATAGTTTACTAATGTGCGGAAACTCACTGGATCAGTTCCCAGGCAACCTCGGCATGGGTCATTCCAACCAGCAATAGACTGCAATACACATATGAACAACTATGTTGAATTTAAAATATATTTCTTTAGAATATTTGCTATATATTCTAGTGCAGCCATGTTATGTTGGAAATGACATTTGCCATTTTTTACTTCAGATGGATGGGGTTATCTTTCTTCTGAACAATTTGGATGTGTACATTTTCATTTGCACTTTTCCAAGCTCAATGTATTTTTTTTCTGAACATCTTTAAACTTTCTTTTCCTTCTATTTTTTTTTCTGTTCTCTCACTGAATTTCAAAGACTTAATGTCTATTCATTAGAAACTTCCTGATAATATGATTTGTTATTGCAAAGATTTGACTACCTTTTAGTCAGTTTTCAGTTCTTTGAGTATTCATATCCAAATCCCAATGCTTTACATGTATCTTCATTTCTAAAACAATTACTGTTTTCTAGCTGTTATTGTCTTTGGCACAGAAATGTTTTGTAATCCCAAAAGAAGACAGACTGTATTTTCCAGCTGAGCTATAGCTCAGCTATTTGCAGTGTTATTCCTTTTCTCATTTTTCTCTCCAGTGGGGAAGCCTTTCTTGGGAACTGTTTGACTTCCGCATTTGTCAGAGTTCCGGACCTAAGGTGCTATCAATGTTCACTGCTACTGAAAACAGATTGGACATCTATGTAACAAGAAATGTCATAAAAAAAAAAAATGTGAGTGTAATAACAAATCTGTAAGCATCTTTATGAATCTGATACATAAAGCAGTTGAGCAGTCTTCTCAAAGTAGACTTGTGCTGGTGCATGCTAGTCTTTGAATTAAAAAACAATAATTCATGAAAATGCAAAGCAGGCAACAATACCTTCTAACTAAATAAACTCATCTTTAAACCTCTGGAGGTCCCAGCTCTGTATAATTTCCATCTCAGATTTTCTGAATTCAGAAAGCATTTCTTTAGTCATGCCTTAAAGAACTGCATCAGTAGCCTTCTTGGATTAGCATATTGGCATTGCAGATCACATCCTAAAGGGAATAGTGAAATCTTCAGGCCTGAAGTGGGAGTAATTAAACAGCATGCAAAAGAGAATCCTTGTCTTTCATTCAGTCTTCCACATTTTATTCTGAAGGGATTTTTTTTTCACAAGATATTTCTCTTAGGAATGAGCAACTCTGAAAGATATTGTATTTTTGTATTCTGTGTTCTGAGCATGATCTCTGTTGTATTTTAAAGCATTGACATGCCTAAAACACAAAGATTGGTCCCAAATTTACAGCCTGTTCAGATTTATGTTCATAGTTTAGTTGCAACTACTGAATTAGGATCCTGTTCCTTGTGTTCAAGGACAGTAAACCAAGACCAAGTGAACAGATTTAGATCCAGTGAAAATCTACACCTAATTTAATCTGAGAGTTATTCTTTTGTACATACATACACATACCCTTCATGTAGAACTTAGCCTACAAATATGCATATGAGATCTTGTCAAAAATGTCTTCATCCTAGCCAGAATTCAGTAATTTATAAATTATTTGAGAAATATATCCTTTTTTCTTTGTTCCATACGAGTGAGTCCAGGGTGAACTTCTCAAGTCTGTCTGAAAACCAATGTTTTTTATCTTCATAGAATTATTGCAAACAGACTTTATAAATATGTAATGTTTGATACTCAAATTCTGTGGATTATGTATGATTAATTATAGAGGTCACACGACATTATAGCTATTTCTTGATTTGACTATTTCTGGTATGGATATTTGAATTTACAAGTTTTTGAATTAACCATATCTGTGTTCTTAAGTTTTAAAGAATAAAAAGGACTCTATTTCCATCTGTGGGTCCACTGGAATGGTGGCCCAGATGATTTTATTTGCCTAATTAATTTAGCAAAGAATGCAGATGGACAGAGCTTCAGAGAGAAAGAAACCCCTGCTCTCTGTTCATGAGAGAGGAACACAAAATATAGCTATCAAGAGGTTGTGCAGGTTTTTGACCAGAACTGTTCTAATTCTCCAAAGCACTATTACTTTTTACAAACTCAGATTTGTCAATGCAGGAAGCATGATGTGAAAGAAAAGGAGCGGCAAAGGAGTGTTACAGATAACCTTGATAACAATGACACAGCTAATGTATTGTAGAAATTTGGGATCTGGATGCTTCAATAGTTCGGTAGAATTAAGCAAACTATCATTATATCTTTCCTTTCAAGCATTACATGAAATTGAAATTATAACAATTTCATGACAGAGAATGAGGATAGCACTAGGCAACATTTTCCAAGAGACCTGAGATAGGTTGACTGAACACATTCCTCATTTGGGAACTGAAAACCAAACTGCAATAGGAGGACAATTTTCTAGATGGGAAAGAGGTAAATGGTGTGGTGCCGGACTGTTTAACTACTAGATATTCATGCCAGCTGCTGAGGAACCAAGGTAACAGTTTCCTGCCAAGATACTAAAACTGTTTTATTTATTTTGGATCCACTTGTAATAATGAGGTGTTGCATTTTCTAATAATGATATATTCCTCATTTCCCTGTTTCATATATAGAATCAAAATTCACTTCACCTAGCTTCAACATAAAAATTATGAAACTAAAGGAATATTCCCAAAAGCTAACTGTAGCCAAGTGATTTAAATCTCCCTCTGATCTCTCTGTAATTGATGGAGACAATTAGGCATTTATCCCAGGGTGAGAGGCAGGGAGGGTTAAATATAAGGGTACCAGGAGACTGTAATTAGTGATTCAAAAAATTCTGGCTGGGTATTTGATTCAATAATATTTGTTTTAAGAGGAAAATCTATGTATTTGAACTTAGTTCTTGATTTCACAGACTGGCAAAACTGTGAAATAATATCGCAGAATAATGAATTTAGAAAGAATACAAATCAATCCATTTCTCAATAAAAATTCATAAATTGTTTTCTTCCAGTATCCATAGTTTAGTCTGATTTTTTATTATTATTTAAAAAAAAAATAAAAGAAAGAAAGAGTAAATAGTCACTCCTCATTGGAAACAGATTATCCAGGTTACTGAAGAACCTAATTTGGGGGGGGGAGGGGGTTATTGTATTGCTCTTTCATTTTGTCATGGTTTCTGTAGTCAATTTTATATTATTTTTATTAAATTATTTTCTTTTCTTTCTTGATCCTTTGTACTAAGGGAAATTGAATATAGAAACATAGAGCTTTAGAGCACATTTTTGGGGGTCAGTTTGAAATCATGTGCAGCTAGTTAATACTCCTACTTTCATTACTTCCCATCAACTTTTCACTTTCCATTTTAAGATTTGTTTCCAGAATTAATCACGGTACCTTTATTTATAAAAACAGAAAGTTATTTCCAAATGACTGGTGGACACAGCAAGGAATACTTTACTAGCAAAGGAACTACTAAATAAAAATGACCTATGTGTTCATCATACTATCAGTATAATTTGTGACAATAAGAGTCATAATGGGTGAGATCTTATGAGAATATAAAAGAGGTAATGTTGGATTAGTGCCATTATTCAACCAACTCTGGCATTCTGCTTCCACAAGCAGCTGTCTGTACTTGATACTTCGAATAAAAACAAAAGGCATCATAAAATACCTGTCTGTTGTTTAATTTCATAATCAGAGAAGAAAACTTCTTTCTGGACTCCCACTGATTATCAATTTATGCCATGAAGCATACAATTTTATTGTAACTATCTTAGCTTGCATAGTTGTAACTGTTATTAATAATCATAAAATTGTAGCTTCGTGATGTAAATGTATCAGAGAAAGAAATAAGACAGTGTAAGAGGTAACTAACCTTGATTTCAGTAGGAGCTGTGGGAGCTCAGCAACCAAGTCACTTACTGAAGTGTTGAAAATATTGTTTTGGCACTAAGAAGTAGGTATCTGATATAGGGAGGAGGAGAAAACTGTCCTCATTCTTAAGAGTCGTTATCATTTCATGGATTGTGAAAAGGTCATCTAAAGGTTTGCATAGAAAATGTGCTATGGCTGACATACTTTCAAGTATGAAGTATACTGTCAGAAGGCATAGGTGGTGGCAGTCTAAATAAAGAGGGGAAAACTGTCTGGATATCTTAGCTGAACAAGAACTCTTCAAGTTTTTTGCATTTGTTTTTGTTTTCTTTTTCTGTTCCCATCTAGAATTATGTTTACTTCAGTTGTAGTTTTAGATCAAGAGAAGAGAAACACCACTCTGTAGCCTCTGAGTTCTGGAAGAAAAATGGGTTGTGGTATGCAGAAAACTTTAGAAATTAAAGCTGAAGCCAATCTTGGAGCCTATACAGAAAAGGAGACCTGAAAGAGCTGGAAAAGGACTGAAACTGTCCAAAAGTGCCAACAAAATGCAATCAGAAGGTGAATGGAGGCTGTTGTGGTGTAACCCAGCAGGCAGCTTAGCACCACCCAGCTGTTTGCTCACTCCCCTCTCCCCCCAGTAGTTTAGGGGAGAAAACTGAAAAGTGCAAGAACTCATGGGCTGAGATAAGGACGGTTTGATAGGACAGAAAAGGAAGGGATGATAATAATAATAATAATAATAATAATAATAGAATATACAAA
>VXAA01004093.1:18188-44269 GCA_013399115.1 Anseranas semipalmata | reverse complement strand
ATTCTTTCTTTTTTCTTTCATTAGGGTTTTCTTAGTTTAAGACACACTTTTGTTGTGTCTGGATCTGTTGATGATTATTAATTTATTTTGAGAGGAACCTGCTACTTAAACCTGACTTTTCTTGCTGCCAGTGACACCTGACAAAATTACTTTTACAAAGCAATTTAATATAGGAAGCTGAGGGTCTTAACTTCTGGTTGCAACCATTATCTTTATTTTGAAAAGATCATTCACATAGGAACAGTAAGGGTTGTTGTGCAGCTCCTGTGCACGTTGGCAAAGAACGTACTTGCAGGAACAATCACGCTGAGATGAGCACTCACCAGTGAAGTGAGAGAGCCTTAGGTTCAGTTGTGATTGGTGTTTGCAGAACCAATTAACTTATAAAGAACTGGATTACTTCTCTAAAACTACATTCTGTTTGAGACAATGTTTTTTACCCTTTGCTTGTATTCGATGTATTCGTATAAAATTTAATAGTAGCATGCTACATGGAAATAATGTCATAAACTCTATCCTTGGCAGTAGACATAAAACAGTACTTACTGCCTGCTGCAGTTTAGGATATGCTGAATTGCATTCTAGGAGTATTCATTTCACTACATTAATTATACAGCATAGTATAGACATAGTAGATATTCACATGTGGTGAAATGAATGAATACCTCCCAAAATATAATAATGGATCACTGGGCTGACCTTTTATGGACCTCAAAAACAAGAAGACATACAGTGAGTGAAAAAGTCAGTTTGCTAATAATGGGTCCGCCATTATCAAAGTAGGAAACCATTGGCAGACAATGCTAAGAAGGTAAAAATGCTTAGTAATTTTTATATAATATAATATATTTATTTTATATTATTTATTTTATATTTAATTATATTTATTTCATATAATTTATAACCTAATTCTTGACTAAAATGCCAACTGCAGCCTAAAAATAAATATAATTAAAACCAATAATAATAGATTTCATCCTTGAATAAATCGAGAATAATCTAGACAGTATTTATCTAAGTTAAATGTTTTCATACTGTAAGTCTGATGTTCTTCATTCTATACAGTTAAAAAATAGGCTGGTAAAGTCTGAGCACCAATATTAGTTATTCTGAGAATTCATGCAGCAAAGATGAAAAGGGCAATTTCCATGCCACACTTTAAAAAATATGGAAAAGGAGGAGCCAGGGAATCTGTCAGCTGTATCTGTCAGCTTTACTTCTATTTCCAGATAGTAACTGGAACAAATAGTCAAACTGGAAAACTTCAAGCATCTCAAGATAAAAAGGAGGAGAGTAATAGCCAAAAAGTGATTTGAAGTGATTTATCAAGAACAAATCACTTCAAAACAACCTGATCTACTTCTGCAATAGGCTGGTAGGCCTTCTAGACAAAATGGGAGTATTAGAGTCCTATAACTTGACTTTTAAAGTCTTTTGACTTTGTACCTCTATATTGTACTATAAGAAAGCTGAGAAAAAAATGTTTGAATGAAACAGCTTAAGGGTGGACTTCCAGCAAATCTGTCAAGAAAATTGTACCTATGTAGAAGTTCTTAATGTTTCACTGCCAAAATCATGGAGTTCTGCAAGGATCAGTAAGTACAACAAGACATTAAGTCCTTCTTAGGAAAAAGTTGGATTCTTCTCACTGAGTCTTCAAGAATGGATTAAAATGTGTCACAAATTATAAATATATATAGTTAATATATAGCATACATGTAATAGAATGTCCTGCTGTAGACAGGTGAATAGGCTGAATAATTTCCTGATATTCCTCCCCAACCCATAATTCTTTGTTTCTTCTTGCATTAAAAATTTATGTAAGAATATTTTGACTTCCAAGTTTTGTCTGTTTAGTTATGTTGTTAACAGTTTTAATGTCAGTGGGATTAGTTTTAGTTAAGTACATCCAGAACTACACAGTTCAGGTTTTTGTAAATACATCTAATTGCTGTTAAAGACAATATAGATCTATTATTCAATCCTTGTAGGCAATTCCTATTTTAAAGGCAGAAGTAGTTATTAAGTTATATGGATGGTTAATTACTCAGAAATTAAGAAGCAGAAATTCACTGTTACCATTAAAAATGCTATTTATAGAGATCAGAAAGAGATGGACTTTCTTAAAGAGAATTTGAAGATTTAATTCTGGAATGCACTCTGAGAAGCTTTTAGGATCACATATATATTGTATGATATTTATTAAGTTAAAAAAATAGGTTTTAATTTTAAGGCTACCAAGAGTATGAAGTCTAATTCTAGAGAAGGTTCAAATGGTGCTCTGTGCCTCTAACCGCACCATATGGTCTAAATGCCGAGTATTTTATAAATATGCCTGAGACAGCTTTGAAGTAGGTCATGGCTAAAACAGCAAAATCAAAGTCAAATCTGGGTCAGAAGGACCTGCTTGTCCTTTCCGTGTTACTCAGAAGTAATTCAATGCATAAATCATGTACATCTGCATAGATGTCTAATTTGTGAATCATGTTTTTGCCATTAAAATTTCATATGTTGAGTAAAGCCACAATGTTCCATCAGTATCAAGTTATGCTTTACACAAAGAAAAATGTCCTACTTAGAGAAATATATTATGTAGACCTAAGTATTAACTCCACAGTTAATAGGTCCTTAAGGTTTTTTGAGATCTTTCAGTTAAAGCTAGATTAAAATTCCCATGTTCTGCAGTACAGTGACTAAATTCATTCTCTACATCTGTTGTTATTGCTTCTCACTGGATAGCTGATATACTGCAATGTTGTATATTAATCCAGAATAGTCATATATTACATTATACATATGCAATAGCTGTTAGCATGGTAAAATATGTTAATTTATTTCCTCAGAGCCTCTTAATCTTTTGATGAATATCACTAGTATGATTTAATATTGATGGATCTCTGCAGGCCCAGAAACTTGGGACAATCAACTGCAGAGGACTCTGAACATCTCAAGAATGTATCTGCATAAAGTTCAGCTTCTTATGAAAGCTTGTCTTAAAATGTTTTGCAGTGGCTTAGCGCAAAGTTGGTATCACAAAATGGTTTAGGTCAGAAGGGACTTCTGGAGGTTATCTGGTCCAACCCTGTTGTTCAAGCTGGTTCGCTAGAGTAGGTTGCCCAGGATCATGTCCAGATGGCTTTTCACAGAATCACAGAATCACAGAATCGTTCAGGTTGGAAGAGACCTCCAAGATCACCTAGTCCAACCTCTGACCTAACTCTAACAAGGCCCACACTAAACCATATCTCTAAGCTCAACATCTAAACGTCTTTTAAAGACCTCCAGGGATGGTGACTCAACCACTTCCCTGGGCAGCCCATTCCAATGCCTAACTACCCTTTCGGTAAAGAAGTTTTTCCTAATATTCAACCTAAACCTCCCCTGACGCAACTTGAGCCCATTCCCCCTCGTCCTGTCACCAGGCACGTGGGAGAAGAGACCAATCCCTACCTCACTACAGCCTCCTTTAAGGTACCTGTAGAGAGCGATAAGGTCACCCCTGAGCCTCCTCTTCTCCAGGCTGAACAACCCCAGCTCCCTCAGCCGTACCTCGTAAGACTTGTTCTCCAGACCCCTCACCAGCTTCGTTGCCCTTCTCTGGACTCTCTCGAGCACCTCCATGTCCTTCTTGTAGTGAGGGGCCCAAAACTGAACACAGTACTCGAGGTGCGGCCTCACCAGAGCCGAGTACAGGGGGACAATCACCTCCCTAGTCCTGCTGGCCACACTGTTCCTGACACAAGCCAGGATGCCGTTGGCCTTCTTGGCCACCTGAGCACACTGCTGGCTCATGTTCAGCCGACTATCAACCAGCACACCCAGGTCTTTCTCTGCCAGGCAGAAGAAGGCATTTTGAAGATCTCCAAGGGGGGAGACTCCACAACCTCGCTGGGCAACCTGTGCCAGTGCTCCATCACCTGCACAGTAAAGAAGTGTTTCCTGATGTTCAGACAGAACTTCCTATGTTTCAGTGCTCTCAAGGGATGTTCTGGCTCCTTTACTGTCCCCATACCCATATATACATTTTTACGTTTGCCGGCTTTTACGTTTGCCAGACTGACCCTGGCATGGCCAGGGAGCAGTGAGATATTAATAAAACACTATTCAATAAAACTGTTGAGCTTACAATAACTATCAAAGCAGACTTGGATAGCTATACTAAGCTGATCTCTAGGAGCCCAGTTCTTTCCAGTGCCTATAGAGTTAGGCTTAGACTAATTGATTAATCATAAGAAATAATTTCAGTTTTTGAATGCTCTGTATTTTTTTCCACATCTTAAATATATTTCCAGATCTTTCATGTCCTAACAATCCACTAAGCTAAAACATTGAGACAAGTATGTGTATCAGGATACCAAACAGTCAGGTCTCTTTCAGTTTTAATTTCACTGAAAGTTCTTCAGAAAGATGGGAAATAATTATATATTAGCATAAATGAAACTTGAAGGGAAGAGTCCTGTGAGTGGTGTGTTATGATGGATGGTTATAAGCTCTTTAGAATGGATAGGTAGGGCAGGTGAAGTTGGGGGGTGGTGCTGTATATAATGGAGGGGCTAGATTGTATGGAACTTGCAGTTGGTGATGACACAGTTGAGATCCTCTAGGTAAGGATTAAGGGACAAGCAAATAAAGGGGATGTCACTGCAGGAGTCTACTATAGATCACCCAGTTAGGATGACAACACTGGTGAATTATTCTTTAAGGAATTAAGAGATACCTCTATTCCCAGCTGTTAACTGCAAACACCACATGGCTGATGCAAGCGGGTCCAGGAAATTCCCAAGGCACGATGAAGACAACTTCTTGGTAAAGGTACTAAGGGAGACAACTGGGAAAGTTGCCCTCCTAGATTTGTTGCTTGTAAACAGAGAGGGTCCTGTGGGTGAAGCGGCAATTGGTGGCTATCTTGGCCATAGAGACCATGAAGTAGTCAAGTTTAAAATCTTTGGTGACAGGAGGAAAACTGCCACCAAAACTTCCACCCTGAATATGGGAAGAGCAGACTTCAGGCTGCTCAGGGAACTAGTTAGTAAGGTCCTCTGGGAAACTGCTTTTGAAGATATTGGGGTCTGTCAATGCTGGTCAAATTTTTAAGAGCCATCTCTTAAGAGCACAGGAACAGGCAATTCCAAAGTGTCAGAATTCAAGCAAGTGGGGCAGAAAGATAGCTTGGCTGAGCAGGGATATTCTTCTAGAGCTCAGGTGGAAAAAGGAAGTGTATGGGCACTGGAAGCGAGGTCAGAAGCCATGGGAGGACTACAGAGATGCTGTTTACCATTGTAGGGAGATAATTTGTGCGGCCAAAGCTCAACTAGAGTTGAAGCTGGCCAATACTGTGGGGAACAATAAAAAGTTTTTTTTTTTTCAATATGTTAACAGCAAAAGGAGGACCAGAGATAACATTGGTCCATTACTTGATGAGGATGGTCACCTCGTGAATAGGGATGTAGACAAAGCAGAGACATTTATTGCCACCTTCGCCTCTGTCTTTTACATTGATGTTGGGTCTTGGGACCCCTGGAGCTCTGATTTGGAGGACCATGACTGTGGGAATGCTAAACTCGCAGCCAACTCTGACCTTGTGTGGGATTTGCTCCTCCAGCTGGATGCCTATAAGTCTGTGGGGCCCAGTGAGATTCATTCCAGGGTACTGAAAGAACTGGCTGATGTTATCGCGAGACCTCTCTCAATTATTTTTCAATGGTCTTGGGAATTTGGAGAGGTCCTAGTTGACTGGAAGCTGCCAAATGTTGTCCCAGTTTTCAAGAAGAGCAAGAAAGAAGACCCTGGTAATAACAGGCCTGTCAGTCTCACTTCAGTGCCTGGTAAAATTATGGAGAAGATTACTCTGGGAGTTATTGAAAAAAATTTGAAAGATGATGTAGTCCTTGGTCACAGCCAGCATGGGTTCATGAGGGAAAAGTTCTGCTTGATGAAGTTGATTTCCTTTTGTGACAAGATTACCCACCTAGTTGACCAAGACAAGCCAGAGGATGTAATCTATTTGGATTTCAGAAAAGCTTTTGATACTGTCTCTCACAGTATCCTTCTGGACAAAACATCCAGCATGCAGCTATACCAATACATAATATCATATTGTATATGAACAATTGGCTGACAGGTCAGGCTCAAAGAGTTATAGTAAATGGGGTCACATCAGGCTGGTAGCCAGACACTAGTGGAGTTCCCCAGGGCTCCATTTTAGGGCCAGTTCTCTTTAATCTTTTTATAAATGATCTGGATGAAAGACTCAAACTAAGTTTGTGGATGATACTAAATTAGGAGGAACTGCTGACTTCCTCAAGCATAGAAAGGCCTTGTTTCAAGAACAAGTGACAGATTCTGCACCTAGGACAGAGTAATCCTGGGTATATGGACAAGCTGGGGGACAAGAAGCTGGAGAGGAGCCCTGCAGAAAGGGATCTGGGGGTTCTGGTCAATGGCAAGTTGTATATGAGTCAACAGTGTGCCCTGACAACCAAAAGGGCCAACCATATCCTCGGGTGCATCAAACAAAAAATGTGTAGATGTAGAGCTTAGTGACATGGTTTAATGGTGGAGCAGGAAGTGCTAGCTTAAAGGTTGGACTAGATGATCTTAGAGGTCTTTTCCAACCTAAATGATTCTGTGATTCTAAGCACAGCATTGCTAGCCAGTCAAGGGAAGTGATTGTTCTGCTCTGTGCTGGTGTGGCCTCATCTCAAGTACTGTATGCAGTGTTGGGTGCCACAATATAAGAAGGACATAAAACTATTAGAGAGCATTCAAAGGAGAGCTACAAAGATGCTTAAGGGTCTAGAGGGGAAGATGTATGAGGAGCAGATGAAGTTGGTTTGTTCAGCCTAGAGAAGAGGAGACTGAAGGAGTGACCTCATTGTGGCCTACAGCTTACTCACGAGGGGGAGGAGAGGGGAAGGTGCTGTTCTATTCTCTCTGGTGACTAGTGATAGGACCCAAGGAAATGGCATGAAGCTGCATCAGGGGAGGGTCAGATTGGGTATTAGAAAAAGGTTCTTCACTGAGAAGCTGCTCAGGCACTGGAACAGGCTCCCCAGGGAAGTGGTCACGGCATCAAGCCTGACAGAATTCAAGAAGCATTTGGACAATACTCTCAGACATATGGTTTGATTTTTGGGTGGTCCTTTGCCGAGCCAGGAGTTGGGCTCAATGATTCTTGTGGGTCTCTTCCAACTTGGGAATGATTCTATGATTCTATTTTGTGATTCTATGATTCATTCACCTCAATTTTTATTAGCAACAAGTGAAGCCTTGGAAAGATGATCTGGAATTAAGATTTATCTGACCATGAAATATTATGGTGTGTACCTGTTGTAATCTTGCCTATTTTGTAAATTGCCAGACTTTCAAGGTTTGAGAATATTTAAATAAAAATAAATTTGCATTATGCCAGTTATGCGAATAATGATGTGCATGTTATGCTATCCGTATAAACGGAGTTGATAAAACTGTATATGTTAGCCCACATAATATTTTTGTTTGGAGAACAAGGCTTTATTGCATCTTAATCCCCATTCTGATATTGACTCTCACATCTCTTTGGTAAGTATGTCTGATTTAGTTGTACTGTGGCTCAGTTTTCAAGTTTTCTAACTGTTACCCATTTTTAAAACTAGTAAGAAAATATGTGCCTATATATCATTTCAGTTGTAAACTTCATGTAAAAATTATGATGAAGTACTATTATTTTTGACAAAATAGGATCTCAGACACAATGTTTCCTTGACAGCTCAAGGAAGGGAAGTTCTGGTATTATTTTTTACAATAGCTTTCAGGAAAGGAAAAGAGTTGTGCTTTTTTTGTTATTAAGTGAGATTTTGTTTGAGGTGTTTGTGAAAATTAGTCAAGAGTTCTGTTTGCCTCCAATATTTTAATAGTGTAGAAGATCTCATCCAGAGTTATTAGCAGACGGTTATAGAAAAAATGACATAAGTGATATATATATTTTTAAATTAATATTGACCTGATGAATTCCATAAGGTCATTTTTATTAGTTTTGCAGGGTAGTCTTGTTTCCCTTAATGTTATATGTTGCTGCCTAGCTTTTAAATTAAATATAATTTAATCTTTTTGGTAGATTTTCTCATACCAATTACTTCATATGATTCAGTAAGGCAATTGCCTTATTATTGCCAATTATTATGTAAGTATCCAGGAAACTCTTTTCCCATAGATTTTAATTGTTCTGGAGTCAGCAAATTTATTATTTATATTTTTCCTACCGTACTTCAAAATATATAAAGATACACCTTAAAATATACCCTAGTTCCATTAACATTTCAGTGATCTATGTTAATAAAAATTATTTTTGCAGGAAATGCCTTCCTAATCCAAATATGTTTAAGAGGTAAACTGAATGGAAAGTACTATTATCCCAAAGCCAAATATTTTTTTTCCTAAAGATAAGAAAATAACCTCAACATTATGGAAAGGAAAATCAAAAATAGCAGCAACTGCCGTCTCAAATTCTCTCTTAAAATAGGTTCCCTGCCCTGTGGCTTTTTTCCAGGAGACCAGTCTTTCAGGAGCTGCCTGAAACCTGGATGTAGCATGTCGTGGTTTCTTCTCAGGCTTCATGCCTGAGTTTTCTTCCCTTGTTTGTATATGTAGTTAAGAATTGCAGGAATATAAGCAAAAGAGTAAAATCTACTTCTAGATTTTAATACTTCCTTGCATTATTAACTTTCCTTTCATACTAACTTCCAAATTTCCTGTTTGATAATACTTTTTCCATTCCTTTTTTGTCTGTCTCAATGTTTTCCCACCTTTTATATTCTTTACTGAAAGATGACTTTCTTCTCAGAAGAAAAAATATTGCATTATGAAAGGAATATTACAATCTTTTCCTTTCTTGTAACTATTTCTAAGTTGTACAGATCTGACCGATATGACTTCCATCACTTTTTCTCTTAACTTGTTATTATATTTAACTTTTATTATTAACTTATATATTAATTAACTTATTATTTTAACTATATTTAACTTTTCCTTTGCTTCTTGCTTACCCATAATATCATTGTTGTCCAGCCTATTCCACATATAATTTCTTGCTAGATTCTTGGGTTGGAACTCCTATCTCCTCTTCTAAGGAGATTGATGATTCCATAAATACCATAAAGATCTGTCAGAATCCTTACAGAGTAAATCAGCCAAAATTTCAAATACTTTCCAATGCTTTCCAATTGCACAATATTTTCTTATTATCTATAGTCTTTTTCAGTTGTCAAATGGTGAAACTATTTCTAGTAATAGGCAAATGATTTTTACTTCAGTGCTTTCTTTTTACAAGAAGTAATTAACTTCATGATGATAATTTGTTTTTGAGGGAATGAGGGAATTTTTAGGAATCTGTTGCTGTCTTTACCATTTACTTGGACTACAGGGATGTTATGAAGTGCCATTGTGCTAACTGATGTACAAATGGATAGTAAAAAATGTCCCTGTCCAAAGTAGCCTGGAGTCTGGATAACTACCCAGGAAAAAATGTTACACACTACACCAGTAAATGGACTTTTGAAGTTAGAGGTGCAGGTATATGCTCCCTTATTTCATTCTGTATTGAGCCCTAGCCTATTACCAAGCTTGTCCATATATGCAACTACTTGTTGTTAACAGAATTTTACCATATAACTTTAAATATGTAAGTATTCATATATTTCCATATGAATTCATATATTTCCATATATATATGACTTACAGAAGTCATTTATACCTGTGGTCCTAGAAGAGGGTTCAAAATATCATATTTAATAATTGAAGAGAGAAGATCATAGCTCATTTTGAAAGTATCACTAATCAAGCAATTCTTAGCCTTTGGCAAGGCAGGAAGTAATGTAGCTTGATGGTGGAAGAACAATCTCTGAAAATTAAGGTCTCTCAGTGCTTGATATTAAAAGTGCTATATAAACCAGTAAAATGTAATGTAATGTAATTAGGGGAAAGCAGAGGTCAAGCATCCTTTAAATTGAGATTAACCATATTATTCATGACAGTGTAGACATCATTAGGCATGTATAATGTCTATGAAGAGCAATCTATATGAGAGGATATCAGTAATTGAGCTTGACATCACCGGCCAGCCGAGTCAGGCTTCTCTTGTGATGTATAAACTATATAAATCTTCAGAAACATTTTTTTTTATGCTAGAACTGGAAACATAAGCCTGTGCAATAGCAAGTCACAGACTTCTACATGAATCTCTATGATAAGACGATAATATTTTTGTTATTTTGCAGTTGATAAATGACACACACACAGCATGAGCAGAAAAGTGGGAGGTAAAAGTTGGAAGGTAAAGAAATAAAGGTGAGAAAGAAAAGGGTGGGAGGAAAGGAAATAAAGATGAATGCCTTTCCCGGATACCATAAAACCCAAGTCAATGATTTTAGGATGAAAGATGAGAGAAGAAAATATGAGAATAAAGGTGAAAAAATACGTAAAAAATCAGTACAGTTAACTGATGTAAATTATGCAATGATGTTCTGTTGTATTATCATCAGATATTACGAGAGTTTAATATTTTATGTAAAATGGTAAATATACTCTTGAAAATAAATGATGTCCGAGATTTATGTCCACAAGAAGCTAGACTTAACATTTTGACTACCATTGTGTCCCTTGGTTCATATACAAGGATTGTTATTAAAAGTCACAGAAGTTTGTCATAGAAGTCTTGTTAATTTGTCTATAGTGTGCTTACAGAGGAACAAAGGTACGTATACATGTTGACAGATATACTAAAAAAAACTCTGGGGGGCATTGGACCCACACAGGAGTTAGATTTAAGAGGACAGAAATAATGCTAAAGGTTTTATTTGATTTTCAGCATGTATTTCATTATTTTTTCTTTTCTGTTCCTTTTCTCTATCCATTTTCTTAGCTAATATGTAAATGAATAATTGAAAATGAATCAGTTGTCAAATAGTTTGGGAAATAAGGAAGATGAGTTTGCCTGAAACATCACCAACACATTCTGATGGAATTAAGGAAATATCATATAGCTGCATCTAACTCATGGATATTCAATAACTGGGTAGCTATTCACTTATGCAAATGTGTTGCATCGGCTGCATACAATATATTTCAGAGAATAGATGCAGTACAGAAGTCTGTGTGGTTACTTCACTCAGTTTACAATATTAGGCAGATCAAGGAAAATATACAGGGCTATTCTTGCAGAACTGTGGGTAAACTATGTAGCTAACCACTATTTTTCAGTAAGGAGACTGGAAATAGACATATTGCTCTATCAAACAATACACAGGATAAAAGGCAGAGCAAATGGCAGTAACACCTGACACACACACACACACACACACACAAATTAAATCTCTACATGATACCAAATTATCCAGCAGAACAGTACTCTTTCCAGCCAAAGTATCTCTATGATACATGCCTTGCAGACACACATTGGTGGTTGAACCTGAGGAAATATGCAGTGGACTTCTATTCAAGTAATTAGCAAAAGAAAGGTGAAAAGTGTTTAAATGGCTGTCTTTTAACCAAGATGACCTGTTGTGGAGAACAGTCAGACTTGTTAGTGTCACTGATAAGCACCAGCCTTGGGCAAATGGGATCTGAGCAGCTTGCTCCTGCTTATCTCTTATACAAAGCTTGTGGATGGAGATATGCAAGCTTGGTATGTGAGGCTGCCGAAGGAGAGAGTCTTGTGGTGGCAGGACGGCCCTGTTTTGGCAGCAGAACAGAATCTTGAAGGCCATGGTGCCCAGAGTGAAACCTTCTGCTTCATTATTTGTAAAATAATGTTAAATTAAATTTAACATCCCTGAATATAATAATAAGCTTAATGAGGTACATGCTAAACATATATGACTATAGTACTTGACTCTCCACCCAAATCATGCTAAACTTTACCCTGGGGAGGGGGGGGATTGGAGACCTAGAAGAAGCAGTTGATGGGCTGTGCTCCTCTCTTCTCCAAGACAGGGACACCTTCTTGGTAAGCTCTGTGCCTTCACCTTTTGGTGAGGAATACCAGGGAAAGCATTGTGCTAGCACTATTATCATATATATAGTGCTATTGCAGTAAGTGTATTTATCGACGGCAATTCTGAATCTATGAAACTGTCTCAGTGAAAGTCCTTAGCAGGACTCTGAAACAGGCAAATGTTTGACTCTGATAAGTCCCCTTTAACACAGTACCTGTAGCTGCAGAAGATCTCACCATTTATTATCATTCGTAGCAGATGTGCTGGTTTTTCATTTCACATTTTCTAGCACTTTGGAAGTAACCCTGCTTTCAGAAGCTAAGCATTTAATGTACCTAGCATGCGGAAAGCATTCCTGACACTACAGAATATGTAGTGAACCATATACTGTTGATAAGGATGAGAATCCAGATAGATATTGCAACATTTCAAAAGATATTGATAATTTTATAAACAAATTAATGAAATCTAGGATGTGGAAGTATAGATCTAAATGCCTGACTAGACAACTCCCTTGTAATTTATTCATTGTATGAACTCACAAAACCAAAATGGAAATTTCTCTTTCTTGAAGAAGCTGAGTTATTTATTTATTTATTTATTTTTCCTAAAGATTACTAGCCCTTTGTTGGAATGCTGGCATCTGCAAAATGAATAGTTTTATAACGCTCCATTTATTATGCAGAATATCTACAAATATTTGATAGCATTTGTAGACTGTATGAGAACATGTATATATTTTTCCAAAATGGTTTTAGTTAAATATTTTTGCATGGTCACTGAGATAATTTCTAATGGCTAAAATATATTTTGTCATTTATAACTATGTATGTATTTTTTAAAACTATTGTCTTGGATGCTGAATTTGATATTAATCACATGATTTTTTTTTTTTTTTCGAGATGAAAGAGATGGCACAATGTCTTATTCAAAAACAAAAGAAGAATCACCATAAATACAAAGGAATAAAACAAGAACATAGCCTCTTAAAATGGCATTTAAATTAATTAATTTAACTGAGTTTGTGAGTATAAAAGAAATGAACCATAGATAAAAACATTTTATGGGTAAACAAAAGAGAGGAATGTATCCATTGCTTTGTTTTCTGACTTGAGCAAGTCAGATTAGATTGTGAGTCTTCATTACCAAATATCAGTTCAAAGTCCTTCTACTTTGTTCTTATTTCTGTTCAGTCATACTTGCAATACAGTAGCATAGAGCTCCTAAGAAAAATCTACATTAATTAAAAGAATACTTGAAGATATGGAGATGTCTTCTGAACTGACTCAATAAATACACAAACACATACTTGCACACATGTATAATATACATACATCAGAAATGTGCATTATTATTTGCAAGCTAACACTAGCAACTTCTCTTTAAGAGCAATCTGTCCTCTGTTCACTGTTAGCTAACAGGCTATCAATGTAAATTAGAAGACATCTAATCATCAGGTTTACTCTGTTTTTTTTCTCACGTATCTTATTTACAGGTCTATATCATTATTTAGATGCTTGAGTTAGAAAGAGGATGCATTAATCATTGCACTGAAAGGAATGA
This sequence comes from Anseranas semipalmata, assembly GCA_013399115.1. Taxonomy (NCBI): domain Eukaryota; kingdom Metazoa; phylum Chordata; class Aves; order Anseriformes; family Anseranatidae; genus Anseranas; species Anseranas semipalmata. The sequence goes on along the minus strand of VXAA01004093.1, from coordinate 30,737 downwards.
GGTGGGCTTTCAATAGTGTAAGAAAAAGATGAATCAGGTCTATCATGTAGACTGTAGTTTTGATAGCTGGCTATTGAACACAATGGTTCTCCTTAATCTCTGAAATGCTTATTTCTACACTTAACACTTGTCAATCTTTACAAAGATTTTAAGTTCAATAATTTTTAGCTCAGCTGTTTAAATTATAATGAATCAAAAATGGAGGGATGTAGATAATGAAGATAATCATATCTTCATCACATATTTTGAGAAATATGCATTACGTAGTTTAGATTGCACTAATAAAGTCCACAAATTTGTAAAACAGAGGAGGCATTCTGTCAGCAGTGTTCAAAATATTCATTCAAATAATATTTAAAATAAGATATCTTTAAGTTAATTACTTTGGGGATTGATTTTTTCCCTCTACTGTTCAGTATTTTTCGGTGGTTAGCACCTACAAGTTGACTTCATTTGTATCTTCCAAAACAGAGTGTAAATTGTTGGTACATTTTAAAGAATTTTGGATAAATGAAACAGCCTGGATTCTTTATTATATATTTTAAATCTAATTCTTCAGTAAGAAAGGTTATTGTAAGACTCTTCTTCAAAATTTTTGCACATAAGTCTGGTGCAGCCTGACTAGAAACAGATAAAAACACTGAAGGGTTAAAAACACTGAAGACAGAAATCAAACAAACAAACAAAAAACTTTGCTTGAAGCCCCAAATACAGCTACTTTCAAGAACCTTGTCCTTAATTCTAGTTTGTGTAACACTCCATAAAACTCCCAACTCCATAAAATTTTAAATCATTTCCATTAAGAAGTCTATTAGAAGCAAGGTACATCTTTCTTTCTTTTTTTTTTCTTTTTTTTTTTTTTTTATAATTACTTGACAAGGCAAGATTAATCAACCATATTGATAACATCTGAAGAAGAATAATATCACTACTTCTGTTGTTCAGTTAAACACACAAGCACAAGATTTTTTTTTTTTTTCTTCCCTGTCTGAGTAAAGAATTAGTGCCCATAAGATGGGCCCCTGAAAATATTGTCCAGGGAGTCCTTCCTGAATTTCTGTTGCAGCTACCACCAGGAAAGCTACAATGAGAGTCCACATTTCAGCTGTACTGTATTAGCAAAAACTACCATTAGTAGCAACAACTACCATGAGGTGCTGGTTGGCCCTAATACAACAGACTGTGAAGTGGTGTAGCTGTGACATGGGCTGTCCCTTGTAGACTGGAGCCTTGCTCATCTCTGAGCCACTCATGTCCTCAGTGGCATAACAGTTACACCTCTTCTGTTTCCAGTGTTAAAAGATTTGTATTAAATAATTTTTAGATGTACACTCTCTTTGAAACGTAGTATTTCTTTTACTAGTGTTATTGATAGCATACAAAACATTTCTTCTGGAGGTCAGCATCTTGGAAATCCTAAACCAACTACCTGCAACTAGGGAGTTTATAAGGAATTTAAATTTATTTTTCTAATTTGCTAGATTTCATCAAAATTTTTCAAACTATTTCAATTTTACCAAAGAGTAAATTAGAAGAATAGTTGCCTAGAAAGAGCTTCCATGATGCAAATTTACAAAATTTACAAAACCTGATGTGTGTTTATGCATATTTGTATATATATGTACACATATGGAGCTCTTCCTTGCTAATGCTTTCCAGCTTAGTAAATGAATTAATAATAAAATTCTTTTCTAACAATGCATAAAGTTTGTTTTTGATAGTTTTTCCAGGTTAATATGAGCTGAAATAATTAGTTTCTAAATTAGTAAATTCTTGGAAATTATGACCAAGATCGTTCTATTGGAGTAGAACAAATATGGTCCAAAAGACTTCTTAAGACTGACCTTGCAGAGTACTTCTATAAACATTTTCTTTGGGAATCAAGTTAATCAGCCATAAATTCATACCAGACTAAAACAAAGAGTGAATATGAAGACATTCTCTTCTCTCTGTGTGAAATGAGTAGTTGATGGGTCCTGCAGCCTAAGGAAAATTTCTGTTGCATTTTGGTTCTTTTGTTCTTTTTCTCTCATGCTTCCTCCTGAAAACAACAACAACAGCAGCAACAACAACAACAAAACTGTCAGTTTTATCTTTGTTTCATTGGCTTCTTCAGCTATCCACCTTCAGTCAATTGTGGAGAACTCTGAACCAGTCATTTTTGATAGAAAAAATAAAAACTGATTTTCCCATGTGTATTTGTCTACTAATTTTACAATGTATAAACCGTCTGTACTTTATGTGGAAGTGAAGGATAATGGAGGATAGTAAGAATCAACAACATAAACCTGGAATCAGATGTCTGTAAAACTATGATTTAGAATTATTACGTCCTGTGAACTGGACTAGATGTTAGACTAACCACTAAAACCTGTTTATATTGCAGCTCTATTAAGAAATGCAAGTTATATCCATGTTTTACCACTGTTTTATTTACTACTATTCATTATGTCCACCTTTATAAAAATATGTCCTTCCATCTTCCTGCTGATACAGAGTCACTATGTAAAACATTCACACTGTCTTTGGCACAGACTATGTAAGAATGAGTCTACAATTTCAGGCAAGATGAGAAAAGGGAAATGAAGAATCTAGGCACCATTTCTGTTCCAGCAGATATTTTTATTAAATGGAGCATTCAATAAGAAAGATGAGACTCTCTCATCCATAACAGAATCCCTCCAGCTTCATGGAATAATTCTCTAAACCAAATTGTCTTTACTGAGGGTATTCAAATATTTCTGAGTTGTCTTTACTGAGGGTATTCAAATGTTGCCGTCATTTTACTTCTCAAAAAATAACATTTTTATACATGGTATATGTATCAGTGGTCATATTCAATCAATGCTGCTTCTTTTTTGTCAAAGCCCATGTAAAGATGGACTGGTAAAAAGGCAATAAATGATTGACACATGGTCTTAATTTCAGTTCCAGATCAGTTTCTGCTATAATTCAGTACAGCTGTGCTGTATGTCACTGGATGTCAGAAATGTCAAAACCCTTAAAACCAAATTGAAATCCTAAGATGTAAATTGTGACATCAGGGTTCATAGTATTGAACTCTGAAAGGTCTGTTTGGTCTTCTGGAACATAAATCTTGGCTTCAATTTTCAATGAAATAGCTAGAGTTCTTATGGTAATTGCTCAGCAGTAAGTATGATGGCAGTGAAGCACCTATTCCAGAAAATGTATTGAAGGAGGAAGGGAAAAGAAATTCCACAATAAAAACTGCAATGACAGCATGAGGATTTGGATTAAGAATTTATTTTTCATCCTCAAATATATATGAGGAATCCATACCGTAATCTCACTTTACATAAAAGTTGTTCATGCATAAATGTCTTTATATATGTAGCCTCATCTTTATAAAACCATACATTATGATACAACTTATCAGAATGATTTTTTATCATAATGAATATCAAAATGAATATTTCTTTATATCAAAATGAATATTTTTTCTCTTAAATGAAATAACTCATTTCTTCTGCTGAAGTCCACTCACTGCTGAGGGCAATAAAACATGATATTACTCTTATCTAAGTAACACTGCATTTTATGTTAGAAATCCAATAATTTCTGATGTGTTTAATGGAAATATCTGCAATGTTATTGTGATTTTTTTTACATATTTTTAGCTAAATATATTTTTTTACATATTTATTTTCTGTTTTGCAATACATGAAATTTTGTTGCATTATTTTTCAGTCTTTTTATTTTCATCTACCTGAAGCATTAAATAAATTTCCCTTTTTATTTACACTGCTAAATTTGGTTCTTTCTTCTTTTATAATTATAGGCAAATCATGACAGCGATGAAATAAATGCAAAAAATGTTGAAGCCATATTAGTAGATTAACTAGTTCTCTCTTATCATTACATTATTTATGGGGAAAGTATCCACAATATCAGCAATAAATCAAGAATTGTATTATCCAGAATAAATATAAGGAATGTATTGGAGAATGGATTTCTGGCATACATTTTTAATACATTTTGGTGGTTAGTTTTCCCCCACTTTAAATACTTTCTTTGTCCCCCAGAAATAATTAACAAAGTGAAATCATACTAAAAGTTCAAAAATTTTAAATGTTTATTCCTGTAATTATTAGTATTTTAAAGACATGCACTGAAGATGCATGGGGAGCAAAAATGAAAACAAAAATGGGCAATGACTTAATCAGCAGGGTAGTATTAAAGGTCATTGACATAAGTACACTGTATTTTTTCACCTGATCTGCAGAAGGTAGTCATATAGCCAATGCTCTAATTTTAGATACTACTTTTGTAAAAGCCATTAAGGTCTATGGATAAAAGTAAGACACAGTTTGTAGATGCTAGGGAAAAAACAACAGCAACAACAACAACAAAAAGCTTGAGCAAACAAACCTTTCCTAATGTCTAAAGTCAAAAAGAAGAAACTTCAAGCCAAAAATCACTGTAAGTTTAATTTAATTATGTTAATGAATTAGATAAAATAAAGAAAAAAGTGACTGGCACTTGCAAAATAAAGGGGGATGTTAAGGATGGGAAGAGAGAGGGGAATTTTGTGTATGTTTATCAGTTTATGGAGAAATTTTTAGAGCAACAAATAACAGTTGGATGTCAACTAACCCCAACTTTCAGTTGAATAATCACTTATATTTTGGAAAATATACCAAGAAGGGCCTGTTAGCCTCTTCATAAACGAGATCATTTGAGGGGAAACATGACAAATAACATCCCACTTAAGCTCAGGCCTTTGTCTTGTAACTTACAAATGCTGAAAGTGCATAGGTTTAAATTTATTTATTTATTTATTTATTTATTTTTAATGAGACTCTTTCGATTGACTTTACTGAGCCGTGGATCAGACTAATGGCTCTGGTTAGAATGGATAGTCATTTTTATTCCTGCCATTAGTAGATACAAACAGAGAAGAGGTCTGTCGTAACTGGAGATACTGAAACACATTTTTAGAAATTATTTCATAAAATGATTTCCACAGATTCTTTTTAATTAAACTGATAATGCAATTTAAGTTATTGGAAAGGTCAGAGCCCATAAAGACACCTGACATCACACAACACTGATTACTAGATTTGTTAGCATGCTGTTATCTGCATAAATAGCGTGCTGATAACCTTGCTGTTATCAGTTCTCTGCTCCCTTTCCCTTGATGTTTTAAGTAATTATGTTCATGATGGTGACAATTGTACATATAGAAATGTTAGTTACACACAGAAATGTTAGTTACAGATAATGACACAGAAACCCACTCATTTTTCTTCTTTTCCATTTCTTAATTTCATGTGGAGCTATTATTTATCATCAACATTTTTCTTCATCCTATCACTTCTTCAGTTCTGTCTGAGCTGCAGACATGACTCCAGCATAGCTGTTCCTAACATGCCCTTTTTCCCTTCTTTAATGAGTCACTTAAGCTGATGATTTACAGTACAACAAATTTGTCCACCTCACTCTCCCGCACTGCAAAAGCTCAAGAGCTACTTCTGCGAGGCATGGTAACATGCCTGTGAGGTGCTGCAAAGTCCCTCAGTGCCTTGGTTTGTAGTGAGTCCCAACAGCTGTTCATGTGATCAGGGGGAAAGAGAAATTCTTCCATGATTCACTAGAAAAGGTTTGTAATGTACTTAATTTGATTCCAATAAAGGACCCATGTCAGGGATAGGGGTCTCGCATGAGTGAGGAGAATGCTTGTATTGATGCACTGCAGAGAAAATATTTGGTATGAATACACAACAACCCCTTGGCACCTGCACTGGTCAACTATGAGAGATTCTTCATCTCTAAGCTGAAGCTAGATGCTTTGTTCTGGGTTATAACAAATGGACTGATGCCAGAGAGACACTTGTGAGGCATGATCTTAATTAGTGATCTTAATTAAAGATTAGAATTTCAGTTAACAAGTGATGTCATCTGAACACTCCAGGATTCCAGAAACCCAGCAAAAAAGATTGAAATGAGTATTTCCAATATAAGAAGTTGAAAACATTTTGCAAAAAAAATTTTTTTGAAACATTCTTCACGTCACGACAAATCTGAGATTCTTACAATTATAGGCTTAATGTTTTATGCCTCATGCAAAAGATGATGTTTTTAGCAAGTCTTTGCCCTCTAGCACTGTGCTTTGGATACTAGCTGAGTAGAGATTCAAAGGGATTAGTAACAGTAAATGTATCACCAGCTCCCTGTGTAGGTAGTGGTAGCAGAAACAACAGTGTTCTTCATCCTTACAATGTCATTGAAAAATATTTTTTTTCAGAGTGTTATTTGGCAACAAAGTCCTCCAACAATCTTGCTCAGACATCTATAGCCACAAGAAAAATTCAGTCCTTAACAACATCCTTAACATTTCATAGAATCATAGAATCATAGAATCATAGAACGGCATGGGTTGAAAAGGACCTTAAAGATCATCTAGTTTCAAGCCCCCTGCTCTGGGCAGGGTTGCCAACTACTAGAGCAGGCTGCCCAGAGCCACATCCAGCCTGGCCTTGAATGCCTCCAGGGATGGGGCAGCCACAACCTCTCTGGGCAACCTGTTCCAGTGCCTCACCACCCTCTGAGTGAAAAAATTCCTTCTAATATTTCGCATCAGGTTGTACCACAAAACCTGTAGCATGGAACTCTTATCAGTGAAAATAAGTGTGTAGGAAAGAGGTTACCTACCTTTGCCTTATTGCTTAAAGCAAACAGTGAAAACAAGCACTGGAGCAGGTTGACCATAGAGGTTGTGGAGTCTCCATCCTTGGAGATACCCAAAACGTGACAACACAGCCTTGAGCAACTCACTTTAGCTGATCCTTCCTGCTCTGAGCACAGGAATGGAGTAGATGATCATAGAATCATAGAATGGTTTGGGTTGGAAGTGACATTAAAGATTCCAACCCCACTGCCCTGGGCAGGGACACCTTCCACAAGACCAGGTTGCTCAAAGCCCCATCCAGCCTGGCCTTGATTTCCAGAGCTGCCTTCCCACCACGGTGTTTTTGTTGTGTGTATGACCAACAATTCATCTGTTAAGCAAGCCAGTGAAGTGGTATGAAATATGTTTTTGCCAGATCATCAATGCACTGTTTGAGATAATATAACTGCTGTAAACCCTTTCCCTTCTTTCTTGATGGCTGTTGGCATTTTTGTATGAAATAACAGTCATGCAGTCACATCCTATTATATTTTCCTCGATCACTTTTATATTCCTTTACTACTTTCTATGTTTTAGGTTTAAGACCGTGTCTCTTATTTTTATATGCAACATATCACTTAAATATATGCTATATTTTATAGACAGGCAAGAGAGAGTGAAGGAGTTTTTCCCTTTTGTGGTTCAGACTATTAATGCCAGGTAAAGAACATAATGTCCTGATCAGAGGAGACCTCACCTAGGAAAACAATGCCATATCTATGAAATTTTCTAGATATCCTAGGTAGGAAACAGTACTCTGGAAAGCAGACAGGAAAACCACACCATATCACTGTATGTGCTGCTCATGGTGCTTAGGTAGGCTGTTCTTCACAAGTGCGATGGCCATAACCTATGTTTATGACAGATCCCTGTGTCTATTTAACCTATATTTAGGGCTTGCACAGACTCTAAACAGTCTAGGATGAGGGTTGGTTTATAAGCAAAAAGTACAAATTAAAAAATTATAACTTTACAGTATGTTTATATAAAATGATATCAGGATGAAAAAAGGCTTTAGGAAACAGCTAGAAAAGTAATTCAAGTCCCAGGAACCCCACTAATATTTTATATGAAAGAAGTTTAAGCAGTAACTTGATCATGATCTTGCTTTACTTTTACAGAAAAGAAGATAGCGTATCTGACTAGAACACAGCAAAAACTGCTATGAAAAATCTGAAGCTAGAGGAATTCAAATGACATATAAGGTATACATTTTTAGCAATGGCATGCCAAGGAGCAGTGAGGGCCAGCTACTCCCAAAGGGGCGGGGATCCAGGAGACAAGGGTGACCCTGTGCAGGCTGTACACTTGCTGATGTGGCTGAACACAGGGGCAGAGCTGAGGATTGCTAACAGGGTCCATTGACATGACAAGAGGTGAACCAGGTCCAGGGTCCCTCCAATAGCTCAGCTGAGTGCAAAAGAAGATGGGGTCAGGGACACAGAGAGAGCCAAGCCAAACTCTATGGCTGAGGAGTTCATCCAGGGGCAGGGACAGGACTGGAGACTGGCACTTCTACAGTGTCTCTGGGACAGGGACTGACAGCCCTAGACTGAGATGAAGGTCACAGTGATATAGGTCACATAGGTCACAGTGATGTCATAGTGATGGTCATAGTGATGACATAGTGATGGTCATAGGTCCATGGTGAGGTGAGGCTGTTAATGCCCCTTAGGGCTGTGACAAGGTACTGTGAATTCTCCACCACTTTAATATCTTAGCATGATATTGGTATTGTAACTCAGCCAACTTACTGTTTTTGTTGTTGTTGTTGTTGTTGTTGTTGTTTGTCATATAGATTGAGCATGATTCCCTTGCTGACAAAGTTTTCTAGGGGTTTATAATTCCACTTCACTTACATTAACACATATAATTAAATAACGTTTATACCATTAAATATACTGTAAACGGATACCTTTGCACCACTTTCAGATGAAAACCAGACTAATTTTTAAAGGCAATTGTATGGAATCAATTCAGTTTAGAAATGGTAATGTCTCGTTTCCTATCTTATTGATCACACATTAGATAAATTCAAAAGCTTTCACTGTAATCCGAAGATGAAACCTTTGAATTGGAATAACAATTTTCTCAGCCAAGTGAAATTCCTCAGCAACTCAGGTTGCTGACAACTCAGACAATACAGAAGTTTCATATGTTTTCTTTGACTTTGAAAAACATAAAAGACAGATACACAACACTGTCAGAAGGCATAGTACCATTGTAATCATGATACTGTGACTTTATAATACCTATTTACAATTATTTGTTGGATAAGAGACTCTATTAATGTCTTCAATATATAGTGCTCCATGTTCATTTTTCTTCTTTATATATTTCTAATGATCTTAGGGTAATTAGAAAGAATGATGATGGTTGAGAAGTTCTTAGTGAATACTTTTTCACTTTCTAATGCAAGTACAAAATAGCTGTATTTTATTTTAAGCAAAATATTTATTTTTTATTTATTTAATTTTTATAAAATTTATTTTTAATCAAAATACAGGTCATACTCAGTTCATATTGCATATGAAATGAAATGCCTGTAATTCTCTATGCTTGAATTTCAGATATTCCTTCAATTTTTTTCCTTTCTTTTCTTTTCTTTTCTTTTCTTTTCTTTTTTTAACATATACAGTTAAAAAGTTACATTTATGTTTTTACTCTCTTTATGTTTTTACTCGTTCTATTTACCAGGAACAGTTTTGCCTTCTTCTGAATGCTAATCAGAATCCATTCCAAAGCACAGATCTTATGAAGGTCCCTGTCACTTGTTTATCTGACATGTTTCCTCTTAGCTTTCAAATACAAACTCTTAATTTTAAACTGTCTTGTTCTTACTATCTTGATTTTCTTGAAATTTTATGTTCAGCTATATCCACACAATCTCACTGATATATTTGGTTGTGACTGTGCTTCTGAAATGAAACTATTACTGTCAATGTTATTGCTAAATAAGAAACACAAATTTAGACATTCTTATTTACTTCTCTCTGAGTGATTCAGAGTGTTTATGTCAGAAGTTTAGATTATAAAAGCAGTTGAAGGATGGAGAGAGGTACTTTGGAAGAGTGACTCAGTGCTCTAGCAAGACTGATAAGTGGAGTTTGCCCCAGTTAGCCATCAGAAATGTTAACTGGGAGTCTGATTCCTTACTCTGATTGTTTAATCTGAGATTCTTGCCAAATGAATGCCTTTTCCAACAGGATATGGCAAAAGAAAGAATAAGGACAAAAAGGTTTGTTGGATTTCATCTGGGACAGTGAATACACAAAGACGTGATAATCAGAGGCAAAAAAAAACATTTATTGGGTTTACATGGCAAGGTTCTGGTAGTGAGGGGCCTGCAGGGGGCCCCTCTGTGAGAAGAGCCCAGCAGCTGTCCCATGTTAGATAAGAGCCAGTTCCAGCCGGCTCCAAAAGGGACCCACCGCTGGCCAGAGCTGAGTCAATGAGTGATGCTGGTTGTGCCTCTGTGAGAGCAGATTTAAGAAAGGGTAAAAAATGTGCAACAGCAGCTGGGAGAGATGGGTGAGGAAATGCAGATAGAAACAGCCCTGCAGACACCAAGGTCAGTGCAGAAGGAGGGCAGGAGACGCTCCAGTTTCTGCAGGAGCAGAAATTCCCCTGAGGCCCGTGGAGAGGCCCACGGTGGAGCAGGTCGTCCCCCGGCAGCCCATGGGTACCACAGTGGAGCAGATCTCCACGCTGCAGCCCATGAAGGAGCCCACAGTGGAGCAGGTAGATAAGGCCTGAAGGAGGCTGCGGCCCATGGAGAGCCCCTGCAGGAGCATACTCCGTGACGGAGCTGCAACCCATGCAGAGGAGCCCATGGTGGAGCAAGAGGTCTGGCAGGAGCTGCCACCCGTGGGGGACCCATGCTGGAGCAGTCCATTCCTAAAGAACTGCACCCCATGGTACGGACCCATACTGGGGCAGTTCTCAAAGAACTGCAGCCTGTGGGAAGCCCACGCAGGATCAGTTTGGGAAGGACGGCATCCTGTGGGAGGAACCCCATGCTGGAGCAGAGGAAGAGAGTGACCATGAAAGAGCAGTGGAGACAGCATTAGGGACTGACCACAGCCCCCGTTCCCCATTCCCCTGTGCCGCTCGGGGGGAGGAGGTAGAAGAGGGTGGATGGGGTTGGGGGAAGGTGATTTTAGTTTGCTTTTAGTTCTCATTGGTCTAATCTGCTAGTGATAGGCAATAAATTATATTAATCTTCCTTATGCTGAGTCTGTTTTGCCCATCAGTGAGTGATCTCCGTGTCCTTATTTCAACCCATGAGCTTTTTCTTTATTGCATTTTCTCCCCCTGTTCAGTTGAGCAGGGGAAGTGAGAGAGTGACATGGTGGTGCTGATCTACCTACTGGTGTGAAACCAACCTCCACAAAGTCTGATAGAATAGTAGAGGAGTAGAAACCCAGGGATATATAGTAATATCTAGGGCACTTTTCTAGCACCAAATATTTCTGTTCTGGTCCTAAGTCCAGAACTAAGCATATATTTGAGTCAGTAAATGGTCAGAGCCAAAAACGATTATGTGCTTAGCCACACCAAAATGAATTCAGGGATAGTCATAGAGCTAGTCTATCTTTTGCTTACTTCTTCATTGTTGCTTGCTCAGGAGAGGGAATAGGAAGGAGTATGTGGTTAAGAGACTCATATAAGAAGTGAAAGCTGGGCTTGAGACACGTTAAGATATAGGCAGCAGTACTTCTCTAGCCTGCAATGTTAATAAATGTAGCCATACCTAATGTGCTTTTTTTGTTAATATATTTTTGGCAGGCTGAGAACATATGAAACATATCAGAACTCTCTGTGAGTTTGAAATTTTCTCTAAGCTGTATCTGAAGATAGCAGCAGAACTAAAGCACGTAAATGTTTAGTGAATCTATTCATGTTTTTTTTTTTTTTTTTTAAATCTCCTACCTGCCTATAACTCTTGTTGTTCTGAAATGGTAGTGCTGACTGAATTACAGACCTTTCTGTTTAAAACATTAGTGTAAAGTTGGAATTCTTTTTCCTGAGATCTAGATGCTTAGGTTCCATTGACTTATTTTAGACGCCTTAATCAGATACCCAGGACCTCAACCATCAAACCATAAACACAGTGTGATGTCATATTTGATGTCAAATAAGTGTTACTACTTTAAATCTCTTCTTTTTGACTGACCTGTCTGCCAAGCTGCAAGAATTTTCAGCTTGTCAGAACTTGTACCACATAAAATGCTGAACTGCATGACATTTTCTATTAACTTCCAGCACAGCACATTCTGCTTGTATGCATTCCCTATTATACAAATTTAAGGGTTGTTTTTCAATTATTTAAAGGACAGCTGTGCAAACTAAGAATATGCATAAAAGAAACAGTCTTGTTTTCCAGTTTAACAGAGCTTCTGCTCTACTGTCTAAAAAGCTTATCTTGTTAAGGTCGTAGGTTGCCTTCTGTTGCCTCTCTCATCTCCCACCTTCCTGTATGGTCAGAAATGTGTCACTTAACTCTTTTGTGCTTCATTGCCAGAGGGAAAAAAAAAAAAAGTTGGAAAGCTTGCATGGAACTCCATAATAATTCTATGCTTTGTGATTAAATGCTGCCTAGTAATCTAATGAACAATGTGAATGAAAAATTAGTATCTCTACTACCTTATCTGGCTTCTAGACATTTGTTAAGTGTTTTTGACAACTGGAGTAACTTTATTTATTTAACTTACTATGTAATAATTCATCATAATTCATCAATAAAGAATAGAAGGATATAATATATATTACATATATATATACAATTATATATATACTATACTATACTATACTATACTATACTATACTATAGTATTATATTATATTATATTATAGTATAT